>JASAND010000230.1:0-39158 GCA_030248195.1 Trissonchulus latispiculum | reverse complement strand
GCATTTTAACGCTACACATGGTTAACAGTGTTTTGGCATCGTAAGTTTTGGCATCTAACAGGCCAATTACATTAGGAAGAGTAAGGTGCTGAATAACTCCACAAAGTCGTTTTGTCCCAGAATGGGGTGTCTAATACTGTTGTGTGCGTTGTGGATCTGGATGCGCTTTTACCGCGAAATTGTAAGAGGGTACCCGATCCTACTGACTTTTGAATCGGGCCTCTGAAGTCTGAACCCGGGCCTGACACCTGGCCCTACCGGGCGTCGAATTAGGCCTCCGGTCCCGGGCCCAGCCCGATGATGTTAGTAGACCCGGAAAATTTCTTACGGCACAACTCTAGCTCGATGCAGCTTCTGTCTTTAGTTCCAGACTTTTAGCTGTAGCATCGCGTTAGTGTAGCGATAAATCCCTTGTTTCGATTGACAAAGTGGATACAAAGTGGAGTAAGCAATATCGGTTTGTTTTGTTAGTTAACTACCGTTTACTTTCCATTTCCATTTACTGTTGAAAACTGTTTTTGTCAGTATACTCAAGATTTGGAAAAACTTCAACACATCGTGATTAAAAAACTTCTGCATTCCATGTGTGTAGCCACACATTGGTGCTTTTGAGAAACCTATTCCTGTGCAGGATAGTTCGTGCCAGTAGGCAGCCCAGTAATGCACGCAAAAGGAAAAGCAATTACAGAAACTAGATCTGTAAAACAAAGGTATTTTCGGAGTTTTCATGATTTTGCTTTCTTAGAACGGATATAGTTGAGGAATATGACGTTTTCTGTTATTGAAAGGAACCGTCCTAAGTGAACACAGCTGACAAATGAAAGAAGTACAGTAAAGGAAGTTGCGAGATAACATGAATTTATGTACGTTAATCTTCTTAATTTTGGTTAAACTAGTACCCTTTTCGACATAAACTTAATTCCACCATTTGTGAGTATGTAAATGTAGATTGGCAGTCAAAGACAGTGCACAAGGAAAGCACCACATCGCGCTCATTTAAGGAAGCATCGGTTAACAACGTCTTCCTATATGTTAATGCTTGGCTGTTCGAATTCTTCTTATTAATTATTATTATTATTATTATTATTATTATTATTATTATTATTATTATTATTATTATTATTATTCACTTCTTATTAATTTCTGAGGCTGGTGCTCAAAGGTAAAACGCCTGCGGAAAAGGAAAGATGTCATACAAAAATAGGTTTTGTATTCATGGATTATTAAATGTTAGTTTTGTATGACGAAGGGTGTTAGATTGTTTGTCTTGCAGAGACTGGATCTCTCATTAAGTAATCCATGATGACACGGAAAAGTTCGACAAAGGAGTGTATAGGGCGAGAACCGACAGTACTGACAATATGACGTCATAGAGTGAAAGTAGTTGCAGTAGTCTTAGAAACTTGACTGCAGATTTTTCAGGGAATTCCTGAAAAATCTCCAATATCAAGTTATAAGACTAATTTTCAATTTTCCGAAAAGCTTTCCTATTTCACAAAAATAGCCTTAATGGCCTTAACTAGTAAAGCGAATCGGAGAGAATCTAATAAAGCGTCTTAAGCAAATAGTCTTAAATGCCCATAATGGCATAGCCTCAATTTTTCCTAACGATTTCTAAAAATGTCCCAAAAACACAAAATTTCGAGTGGACAGTATAGGACAAAAACCGACAGCACTGGCAATATGGCGTCACAATGTGACGTAATTAATCCTATCCGCTCTCATGGATGCATTAGAACTTAATGGGAATTAAGAAAAATTAAAGAGAATAATAGAAATTTGTACGCCAACCACAGGCGTTTTAAGCCTAAGCGTAAGCCAAAGCTAATGATTAAGTCTAAGCCTAAGTCTAAACCTAAGCCTAAGCCATACCTTTAACTTAGGCTTAGATATATACCCAGTGCAGTCAAGATAACCCTAAGCCTAAGACTAAGTCTAACGCTAAGTCTAAGTCTAAGTCTAAGTCTAAGTCTAAGTCTAAGTCTAAGTCTAAGTTTAAGTCTAAGTCTAAGTCTAAGTCTAAGCCCAATCCTTAGTTTAATCAGGTTCGACGAAGCATGAGCTTAAGCTTAGCTTCTGATAATTGGTTATTGGAGCGTACAAAACAATGGATTTACCCAAATGAATTTATGTATTTCGAATAATCCACCAATACAAGAAAGACTTAATAAGTAATCCACGACTTCAAGACTAATATGACCAGTAATCCATAGCGCTGTGAGAGCAAAAGGATGAAATCCATAGCGCTGCAACAGTAAAAAACAGTAATCCATAAAGCCGATACCCAAAATTAGGCTACTACTAAGGTAAATGTCAAAGACTATATGGATAAACGGAAATTAAGTTGTGTAGTAGTAGGTAAAACATTAAAAAGATGTCATCTTGAAAACTTTATCAAATTCACTGTTTCCCATTCATGTTTAATTTAGCGCAGAATGATTCTATCATTAACGATGGGAAACTTGTAAATATTTACTTGAAACGGCGATGCGAAAGCAAAATCAAAGCTGTAACGGCGCCGAAGCGTCAAGGGACGAAAAAATTACGGGTCATTTGGGGTTAAAAAACTGAAGAAAACTTTAAGGAGCTGCTTTTGGAGTTGGCTCTTTACGTGCTGGCTTGAGAAAGTGGCACGTGGGCGGGGTGGGTTGAACACCAATGCCCCAATCGACCTTGAAGAAAAGCAATGCCCACAATTGAACTGATACTGGCATATATTAGAATCAAATATGAAACCGGAACACTATTCCTGGACCCAGAGACCAGACAAGTTTATGGAACCCAGAGACGCTAGGAGCCGGTTCCATACAACTTGTCTAGTACTAGACTTGACAACCAGACTCATGCTAGCTGTCGAGTCTAGTAGTGTCAGTGTTCCATAAAACCTTCATATGTTTGTAGCAACTCGCTGCTAGCGGCGATTAAATTGTACCTATTTTATTCAAATTACTGGTAGGCATGCATGTAAGGAACTAGAATGAGTCAAATTCTTCAGTAAATTTTGACTATAGAACTGACAACTAATGTTCTTGTATATTTCTTTCTTTATAATATTCTAATATTCTTATATTTATTTATTTCGTCACTTTCTTCACTTTCTTATATTTTATGAGATGAGAAACATCATCCGCACGCTAACGGCTAGCCCTCTGCCCCCGCAAATCAGACCACAGTGAATTGAATTCGAATGCCACGCTTGTTTCAGATTTTGCATTAATCACAGTAACGTATGTAAAATAACAGTGTTTGGTTTTTGCTAATTTTAGTTGGTGCTTTTACAACAATATTTTACGGTCTGTCAGTTTAGTTTCGGCCCGTTGCGGCCAGCGAATAAAGTTCAGCACCGCTCGGAATTGCAAAATCGATATGCTTTGATCTGCACAGCCGTCGCTCTGGTATAGTCGTATATATATATATATATATATATATATATATATATATATATATATATATATATATATATATATATATATATATATATATATATATATATATATATATATATATATATATATATATATATATATATATATATATATACTGATGCACATCCTGGTAGCTTCTCTAGAAAATGGGTGAATTTGGGGTATTTTCTGTTCAGCGTTTAGTAAAACAAACAAACAAACAAACAAACACATAACATACAGACAAATTAGGGTATCCTGGCTGCTCGTTCTAGCTTACTTTTCCTAATATATTCATCCTGCAAATGTTCGATCACACGCATAGGAGGGTATGCAACACCCACGGAAATATCCCTTTGTTTTAGACTTGAATGTTTTAGGTAAGAAGATATGTAATCTGCATTTTGCCAAACATTTTCAGAAGCAATTATTTCTAGTGTCTTATTCCCTGCGAGTGGTTAGTAATTAGCTTCTACAGTGCATCAAGACTTAAGTAGGAAAACTTTATCCTTTCAGTTGTTGAAATTTCACCACTGGGAACCTTTTCCAACCATTTATCAGAAGAAATAAATCCTTAAGCAAATAGCCACCGTGGGAGGGTATTGTATTTAAATTGCCATAGTCATAAACTGTAATTAAGACTTGCACACTGAACACAAAAGGTGAGTCAGACGAACCTTAGCTGATGTTGGCTTGTTCACCTACATTATTATTGTTATTATTATTTATTTATTTAAATTGAACTGATAAGCCGTATATACTTATATCTTCTCAGTAAAAATAAAATAAGGTGTAATGTAATATATGCAAAATGTGATTACAAAATAAATTCACCTAAACAAAATTCACAAACTATTCAAACAGCGAAATTGAAAAATTTGAAATATTTTGTAAATATTCATACTATACAAACACATGTGGGTGTTCTTTTACATTGTGCTGCAAGAACCAGTCATAATCATTGAGCCAATTCAGAGTTGGGCCAAGTCATACCATACCTCTATCCCAACCCTTTGCAACATAGATTAATCGTAAGATTAATCATAGATTAATTAATTATTTCGTAAAAACAAAGACATTAAACAAGCAATAATCATCCTAATTAATCTGTAAAGAAAATATATTTTAAACTAACTATTCTCCTTACTGTAGTTATAGATAGCACATAGCGCTTACTATACAATATTCTTACTGCAAATACAGTAATACCAAATACAATCTAGTTTTACTGTAGTGTATTTCGACACTTATGCTTAGAGTTAGCATTCTGTGTTCGACTAATATTTCTCACAGCCTTGACAATGCTATAGTTTTCCTCCTGATTGAAAAGCTGAACTTCTGACATTGTCATACTTTTTCTATAGGCTTAATTTCAAGAGTATTCGGTGTCTGGTTTCCTCCGATTGCGTCTTTCCTGCTCGGCCAAATTGATCCATTAGTTTTGTAGTTGCTGTATTTTCCACTATATTATTTTGAGTTAAAACTGTGATGGATTGCCAAAACTAAAACAGAAATGTAAAAGCACGTGCTGACACAAACACAAAACAAAAAATATAATGGAGGACGGGTGTAAAAAACCTTGGCACACTATCTCAAACAAACCACAGCAGAGTACGTATTTTCAGAATTGCCCGGAACCGAAGATAATATTCCAAAAGTTGAAATTATTTATTCAGTTTAATATCTTTATTATTTGTTAATATTATTACCATTAGTTTATTTATTTGTAGCACAAATTAGTTTGGCACGAAATTTCAATTCATAAGATTGAAAAGAGTTGATTTTAATAGTAATATATGGACCATAGAATTAGGAACATAGAAGTCAAGATTATAGATCATATAAAACAATTCACATAAATGGGTGTCATTCGAAAGCAATTGACGAGACGTGCTAAATAACGTCTGTGTTTAAGTTGACTTAAAAGGCGGGTTTCTCGAAGCATTTATTCCCTAATATTTCTAATTAATGCTACTTTGTGGTATTTTCTAGACAACTCTAAAACAAAAACCATATAGGATATGCTACGAATGTTGTTGTTATTTCAACCATGCTCTTACTCATCCAAATTCAATCACACGTAGGCGGGGTATACTCCCACGAAAATATGACCTTATTTCCGCTTCTTCAATTTTGCAAGATTTTTTTGCATAAAGTTCATCATAAAATGCATTTTGGCAAGCATATTTCTGAAGCAATTCATCGAATATTGTATCTCTTGAGAAACATGAATAATTATTTTTCAACAGAAATGCTTAGAAAAACTTTATCAGAATTCAAAATTTGACACTTTGCCACATTTGTGGAATTTCCCAGCATTTCTCCGAAGAAAGATAACATAGACCCTGCGAAATTTTCATGTTCATGATTTAGTTCATGACAATATATGGAATTATTAATCCAAACAGCATGCGTGTTGTAAAGAAATTATCTTATGAAGCGTTTGAGCAAGAGCCAAGAAGTGATTATCAATCCTTCGTTCGTATGCTTATTCGTGCTTTCAGATTCTATTCTTAAATGATATATGTTCAGGGAGTAGGGACAAGCAAGAATAAAATGGCCTCTAAGGAACCACCAAACATGTGCATTGAAACAAAGACATCTTTAATAACTACAGTAAAATGCAACTTATTCTTGGAAATTTTAGAAAGAAAGTAGAGTGTATGTGTAGCACTAAGTTCTGTATTCAGTAAATCCGTCATTTAGTAGTGACAATGATATTTTCTTTAAAATTCGTAGGACTACTCGTACACACCATTTTCACTGAAACTCGTCCTCTAGTAAATTCTGTATTTTATTTTAAATTATATTCAGTTATTCTATTATTATTATTATTATTATTATTATTATTATTATTATTATTATTATTATTATTATTTATTATTATTATTTATTATTATTATTATTATTTGTATTATTGTTATTATTATTATTATTATTATTAAGTTATTTTTGTGTTATCGATTGTGTGTGGCTAGGCATACCGCCCCATGCATGTTCAATCAATGCACATGTTCAGGCTGGAAAAAATTTACCTCCGAACATGCTTAAACTTTCAAAAGTAACAAGGGGGGTTCCGCCCCCCAGAAGTTGAAGCCTTATTTTTCAGAGCACTTTAACAAAATTATTGCAATTTTTCCTATGTATTTTGTTGTGTAAATTTGTTTCTCACTGTGCAAGCTTATCTTCTATGTATATCATCAGCATTTGACACAAAAATCCGGTACGTCGGTAAGCCAAATCCGGTGCGTCAGTAGGCCGAATCCGGTGCGTGAGTACGTAAAATCCGATGCGCAGTTAGACCAAATTTGGTGATTTGGTGCGTGGCTGGATCAAATTCGGTGCGTCGGTTTGCCGAATTAGGTGCTTAGCAACCGAGCTCTAGTGCGTCGGTAAGTCAAATTCGGTGCGCAGTCAGATCAATCCAGTGCAAAGATAACAGAAATCCGGACTGTAGTTTAACGTAAAATCAGTGCGTCGGATGGTCAAATCCGGTGCGTAAACGGAATAAATTCGATGCGTTCGCGACCACACCCGGTGCGTAGTTAGATCAAGAGTTTATAATAGGAAGAGTAAAACAATCAGCTCTTCCTAATGGAATTACCTTGGAAGATGCTCGAAACATTAAGGCCGAAATCTCGGGCAGCTTGTAAACATACAACGCTGACATTTTTCAAAAACGGGTGTTTGCGACAAATTAAAGACCTTAGCTTGAGCTAGGAAAATCGTACAGCAATAATTTTTACATCTGAAGTTGCGTAGATCGAGATCTCGTAAACGATATAAAAATTATTTAGTTAGGTTCAGGCAATCTCTCATACATTCGGCAACAACGTAAGGCATTTCGAAGAAATGATGAAATTCCCAGAATTTTCGTGGCAAGGATGCTTTATTGCGTAAGAGATTGCCTAAACCGAATTATATAAATTTTAAAAAGATATCGTTCTACGCAACATAATGATATAAAAATTATTGCTGTACGATTTTCCTAGCTCAAGTTATAGTATTTAACTTGTCGAAAACGCCCGTTTTTAAAAAATGTCAGCGTTGTATGTTTACATGCTGAGAAGCCCCATGAGACTTCGGCCTTAATGTTTCGATCATCTTGCAAGTTTATTCTATTAGGAAGAGCTGAGTGTCTTACGCTTCCTCAGTGTTGGACGCGGGCCGAAATTTGCGGCCCGCACCCGCCCCGCAGCCCGCGCTCAGATTTTTGGCCCGCGCAGGGCCGGCCCGCGGCCCGCATCAATAAAATTCGGCCCGCGGCGATCCGCAACTAAATTTAGGTTATGCAAGCAACATAGCATTAAATAATTGCTACTTTCATTGATTATTCGACGTTTTTTCCATAGAAACTGTCATATAAGCGCGATTGTTGTTTTCAAAAGCATTCATATAGTTGCAGTCGTGCGTTTTTCAAATTTTTATTGATTTCTAATGTAAGAATTTTGGCCTAGCAACTGTATTATTGTAGCCCCCCGCTGCTCCTCAGCTATTTTTTGAAACTTTGAAAATTTCGGTGAATTTTGGAGTGAAATCCTATACTACTGGAAAACATTGCCCAAAAAGAATTACAGTTACAGTTACGCAGAGGATATGTCTTAAACTTTGCGGTGGCATGTGCGATTTGACTGTAGTGCCAGCCTGTGGTGCGTCCTGGGGATGATCTAGACTCGGTGGGGAAAACTCCATTTGCGAGAAAAGACCCAAATTTCAAGATAAATTTTTTATAGCAGCAAAAGGAGAATTCATGCAATTCTTAGCTCAGCAGAGCCTCCTGGTCAATTCGGTATAAATTTTACCTTTCTATTTTATCGGTATAAATTTTATCTTTCTATGTGTTGTCCAGGTAACTGAATTCAAGTAAAATTCAACCAAAGTTTCAATTTCGTCAAATGGCCAATTGTTGATTAAGATGGGTCCGGGTCAGAGATCGGCAAGGTCAGAGTCTGCAGCCTACACCTGTCACGACTGTTGCGAAAGGAAGCGGCTTCCTGTTATAAACTCTTGGTCAGATCAAATCATGTGCGTGCTTGCGTGCTAACAAATTCGGTGTGTAGATCAGTCAAAACTGTGTGGAGTTGAAGGATCTAATGCGTAGAAACAGATGCAATGTTCAGATACCAGCTGTAAACTCCATGAGGGATCTAGGAGTAATTGTAGATGATAAATTAAAGTTTTACCAAAACTGTTCATCAATGAGTGTTAAAGCTTTGACTAGTATGAACATTATTTTAAGTCATTTTGATCACTAGACAGGGGTTTTTCTGTGTGCGATGTACATTTCATTTGGAGTACTGCTCGCCGGTGTGGTCTTCGTAATTACAAAAGGATATTGAGAAAGTAGAAAACGTACAAGGCGGTTTTCAAAGCGGATTCCGAGTTTGCGCAACAATACGTACTCTGAGCGTTGGCAATTTTGAGATTAGAAAGTTTGGAATTGAGCAGAATCAAAGCAGATCTCAATCAGTGCTTTCGCACAATAAAAAATCTCAACAACCATAGGTTAACGCGGGGGGGTCTGGAGGGGTCCAAGACCCCCCAACCCGGACAAGGTACAAGCTCTATCGCCGTCGGGGACAAGGGTTAACGAAAACATGCCCAAGGGGTAACCAAAAGTAGCCGGAAAAAATTAGTTTTTACAGTAAAATGTCAAAAACTTTCCAGCTTCGCCGAAATATTTTGCTAAAATATATAATTTTTCGAAAAAAGTTTGAATTTTTTTCCAAAAATTAAAGATTTTTGTAAATTTTAATAAAACAAGCGTTAATTTTTGGAAAAACTTTAAAAATTTATTCTTGAGGTACAAGCCTCCCGAAAATATTTGTTCGAGGTACAAATACCCTCAAAATTTTTGGGGGGCAAGCTCCCCCCAGGACTCAACCCTATGTTGATTTTCCGAATATTTTGCCTACCGCCAGGATGTGGGATTAAGGGGTTATAATTCAATGTTAATTCTGTACATTGCAGAAAAAATGAGAAATTAAATTTTTTCAGTAGCAGGGTAGTTAAATTGTGGAATAACCTCCCAATTGAAGTTGTCAATATTGATTCACTGGAGGCTTCTAAATCTAAACTCAGGGATACAGATTTGTTGATTTACACCAATATCTTTTAACATTTCTGTGGATTTTTTACTGCACATGTTTATACAATTTTCACGTAGTTTGTAGATGAACTATTATATTAGTCTGGACTAGGTTTTATCTGATTTTGTTTTTATATTGTTGTATGTACGGATGCATGTATGAAGCTGTATATACAGTTCTTGGTATTCCTTTTCGGTAAGTGTTTTACTGCGTGACTATAATCCTTACTGAATAAACCAATTGTTTGTTTGTTTGTTTGGTATGCGTAAATAAGTCAAATTTGGCTCCGCGTCCAAATCTTGTTGTTATCCTTTTGGTGCGTCAATTCTTCCAATAAACAGTATATGCATTATTTAGGTGCGTTTGTGGAACCTGGGGTGGCCACCCCCGGTCACCCCCCCCCCCCCACAATTGCCCAGGTGTGCACGCAACAAGCTTGTACTTAGTGCGCAGAAAAGCGAATTAATATTTTAGCCCGCACAAAATATGGTTACCCCCGCGCAGTAAAGCGCGTCAAAAATAACCCGCGCAGTAGAATTTTAACACACGCAATAGCATTTTTCCACGTGCAGTGCGGAACAAAACCTTTATCCCGCTGCGCAGCAATATTTCACCCCCTGCAGCACAGCGCATCAAAATTTTATCCCACGCAACAATGTTTTACTCTCGCGCAGTGCGGAACAAAGTGTACAAAACAAGAATTTATCTGAAGCATTTATGTAAAGAAAAGGGTATTTGGGGGTCGTTTTCTCGCTTTTCTCTCTCTAATTATTCCTCTTCGTACACCCAATAACAGATACTAGTTCTTCATTCAAGCCTCCTAACTATTTAATCACAATCACAGGGGTCCCAGATGAACACTACTAAGTAAGTCTATTGAGATGATTTCTCAGATAAATTCGTAAATCCCTAGCTTTGGCGAAATAACTAGTTAAGCTCTATTGCTCACTCAAGTGCAGACGAAGTCCAGCTAATGAATAAATTAATTAAATTATTATTTTAATGTAACAGTAACAGGTATAGGTATACATAAAAATATGATTATCTACAGTTAAATTACACAAGAATGTATGAACCTAGGTAAGCACAACAAACAGCAAAGATGGGCAAACAGAGACAAGGCACAAGGACAGACATTTACAGTTTATGGTCAATCAAAGACAAGACACAAGAACAGACATTTACAGTTATTCCCTCAAATTTAGTATCTCATTGAAAGTCTCAAGAAACGGTTTTCAATTTGATTCACTAGGATCAACTTACAAACTCAAGTTACCTCCTGTAGTTGGTCTCCGAGTGAGAAACGTCTGGTTCCAGATAAATCGGTCTTCCGAAGGAGGGAAAATAGGTTAAAGGGCAAAGAAATGAGCGAGGCAGAGAAAATCAGTAAAATAAGACGCGAGTCGTGGCTGGCTCAAACACAAAATAATCAGGTCCTCTCCGACCTTTCTGACAGAATCCGAGTGAAGACCGGTCTCTCCCGTATAGGGCCCTCGGTCGTAAAAATCACAAGTGCAAAAGTAAGCCAAGTAGAGACCACTGCTCAGTTCGCCAGCACAACCACGACTGATTTGGAAAAATTTGAGAATTTTTGGGGTTCTGGGGAAGACCTGTCAATCAAGAGTGTGTGACGTGCGAGAGGCGGGCCTTTCGGCCGCCTCTGTAGTTCTTTGATGTCACGTCCGAGTTTTTGAGTGTAAAGAGAAACGTCATTTAGATGTGACGTGCATATTTGCTCAAGGGGTGAGTGGGGCTCCGAAAATTCCCAAACTTGAACGTATTAACCCCACTCAAGACCCTGCTGTGATAAGACCCCAAATTTTGGTAAAACTCAGCAAACAAAATAATCCATCATTTCTTAGGAATAGCATCTTATCTAAACTTTTCAGTCCACTGCACAATTCTTGACAAAGATCCATTTAGCAACAGAGACTTAAAATAGTTTCACCCAAAAATAATCGTACAAGGAATCAAGACCAAATTGTCACAAAAATACCAAAATTGTCATCCACCAAACTTAGCTAGTACAATCACAGCAATTCACAAAAGATTCACAACAGACATGACAGATCTAGCTAATCCAGCAATAGTTGTACCGATTCAATTAATCAACCTCAGCTCCAATACTTGATTCAAACAGCTAATTCCAGTTTTAGTCTATCCCGTGGGTAACATTACGAAATTCCTTGCCTAGCAGCAGCGATGGTGGCCGGTTACAGTTCACTTCGGCCGGTGGAAGTGGGTGCAGGCGTGCCACCCGGAGGGACAGTGATTCCAGTGGGAAGCGCCGGGCGTGGGAGATTCACGCCGGGCGTTGGACTGAGAAGACGGTACTGGCGGGGGTAGGGGTGTTCACCGAGGCGTGAGGCGTGCCTTCGGTCAGGGAAATCGGCGGATGCCGACGTGGGGCGCCACAGGGAAGGGATCAGTAGACGGTTCTGGCGGGTGAATGGTTGAATCAGGATTGGAAGATGTGAAGAAAAGTGTCCAAGCGTTGATGACTGATGGTAGTGCTGAATCGAACTGCGAACTTCCGATTCAGAAAAAGGGATCGAACCACGGACCAACTGACGACCATCGGACCAAAAACAGAAAAACCATTGCTGAGCAAACAGCCTAAAAATAGAACCATGTACGGAGTAAGTTAAGGTATAAGAACGGTGTATGAGGCAGTAAGTAACTAATCTCACTGCCATTCAATCAATCAATTCACTCAGAAACTTGTTCCCCAATCTTCGAAAGCACTAAATATTCGATTAACTTTCCGAATTGTAAGCCAAACATTTAAAGTTCAACGCCGTTTCGCTTCAGCTAAACAGTATTTTCCAACGAATATGCTCATCTGCATTTAGGTTCAAAAGTACGATTCAAACTCCTTTCTGACTTAGTCTTCTCGACAGCAAGTCTCTACAATGGATTCTTAGATTTCAGGTGCAACGCACAGACACTGAACATAAAAGTTAGTAGACAGAAAAAACAGGGAAACTCAGTATCCCAGGCAGACTGCGGATCTTCGGTCCAGGATCCGGATCCAATCATTCCTGACTGCAGAAAAAGGGAAAATCACACAGCTGAAATAAGTACAGACACGCACGGACAGAAAACAGCTACGACACTAATTTTATTCTTGTTACTTAATTATTATCCTTTTCAGATCTCAATGATTGAACGTCCTCATCCTTCTAAATGGCGCGTGCTTCTATTCGTCAATCAGAATTCGCAGTTCTACTTCAATCAGTGCAGCTAATCAGAGACAGTACCGTAACAATAGACAGCCAACTGTGTGAACTCCCACGCCCTGCGCTGCCCACTGGAAGCACTGTCCCGTCCGGGTGCAGCGCCTGCACCCAAACTTGCACCGGCCGAAGTGAACTGTAACCGCCAACCACCGCAGCGGCTAGGCAATGGAATCTCGTAATGTTACCAAGGATGTCAGACCAAGCAAAACGTGGAATTAGCTGTTTGAATCAAGAATTGGAGCTGAGGTTGATTAATTGAATCAGACAGAACTGTTGCTGGATTAGCTAGATCTGTCATGTCTGTTGTGAATCTTTTGTGAATTGCTGTGATTGTACTAGCTAAGTTTTGGTGGATGACAATTTTGGTATTTTTGTGACAATTTGGTCTTGATTCCCTGTAAGATTATTTTTGGGTGAAACTATTTTAAGTCTCTGTTGCTAAATGGATCTTTGTCAAGAATTGTGCAGTGGATGAAAAGTTTAGATAAGATGCTATTCCTAAGAAATGATGGATTATTTTGTTTGCTGAGTTTTACCAAAATTTTGGG
Source organism: Trissonchulus latispiculum (assembly GCA_030248195.1). Classification (NCBI taxonomy): domain Eukaryota; kingdom Metazoa; phylum Nematoda; class Enoplea; order Enoplida; family Ironidae; genus Trissonchulus; species Trissonchulus latispiculum. The sequence continues at coordinate 25,878 of JASAND010000230.1, read as the reverse complement.
GTCTTGATACAAGAAGGTCTTGAGTGGGGTTAATACGTTCAAGTTTGGGAATTTTCGGGGCCCCCCCCCCCCCTTATACAAATATGCACGTCACATCTAAATGACGTTCTCCTTACACTCAAAAACTCGCACGTGACATCTAAGAACTGCAGAGGCGGCCGCAAGGCTCGCCTCTCGCACGTCACACACTCTTGAGAAGAATCCGAACCCAAAAATCCAAATTTTTTCTTAACCAGTCGTTCGACCCTTTTTCCATCGGTTGTGCTGGCGAACTGAGCAGTGGTCTCTACTTGGCTTACTTTTGCACTTGTGATTTTTACGACCGAGGGCCCTATACGGGAGAGACCGGTCTTCACTCTGGATTCTGTCAGAAAGGTCGGAGAGGACCTGATTACTTTGTGTTTGAGCCAGCCACGACTCGCGTCTTATTTTACTGATTTTCTGCCTCGCTCATTTCTTTGCCCTTTAACCTATTTTCCCCCCTTCGGAAGACCGATTTATCTGGAACCAGACGTTTCTCACTCGGAGACCAACTACAGGAGGTAACTTGAGTTTGTAGCCAGGATCGTGATCCAATAGGAATCAAATTGAAACCGTTTCTGGAGACTTTCAATGAGATACTAAATTTGAGGGAATAACTGTAAAGGTCTGTTCTTGTGTCTTGTCTTTGATTGACCATAAACTGTAAATGTCTGTCCTTGTGCCTTGTCTCTGTTTGCCCATCTTTGCTGTTTGTTGTGCTTACCTAGGTTCATACATTCTTGTGTAATTTAACTGTAGATAATCATATTTTTATGTATACCTATACCTGTGACTGTTACATTAAAATAATAATTTAATTAATTTATTCATTAGCTGGACTTCGTCTGCACTTGAGTGAGCAATAGAGCTTAACTAGTTATTTCGCCAAAGCTAGGATTTACGAATTTATCTGAGAAATCATCTCAATAGACTTACTTAGTAGTGTTCATCTGGGACCCCTGTGATTGTGATTAAATAGTTAGGAGGCTTGAATGAAGAACTACTATCTGTTATTGGGTGTACGAAGAGGAATAATTAGAGAGAGAAAAGCGAGAAAACGACCCCCAAATACCCTTTTCTTTACATAAATGCTTCAGATAAATTCTTGTTTTGTACACTTTGTTCCGCACTGCGCGAGAGTAAAACATTGTTGCGTGGGATAAAATTTTGATGCGCTGTGCTGCAGGGGGGTGAAATATGCTGCGCAGCGGGATAAAGGTTTTGTTCCGCACTGCATGTGGAAAAATGCTATTGCGTGTGTTAAAATTCTACTGCGCGGGTTATTTTTGACGCGCTTTACTGCGCGGGGGTAACCATATTTTGTGCGGGCTAAAATATTAATTCGCTTTTCTGCGCACTAAGTACAAGCTTGTTGCGTGCACACCTGGGCAATTGTGGGGGGGGGGGGGTGACCGGGGGGGGCCACCCCAGGTTCCACAAACGCACCTAAATAATGCATATACTGTTTATTGGAAGAATTGACGCACCAAAAGGGATAACAACAAGATTTGGACGCGGAGCCAAATTTGACTTATTTACGCATACCAAACAAACAAACAAACAATTGGTTTACTCAGTAAGGATTATAGTCACGCAGTAAAACACTTACCGAAAAGGAATACTAAGAACTGTATATACAGCTTCATACATGCATCCGTACATACAACAATATAAAAAAACAAAATCAGATAAAACTAGTCCAGACTAATATAATAGTTCATCTACAAACTACGTGAAAATTGTATAAACATGTGCAGTAAAAAATCCACAGAAATGTTAAAAGATATTGGTGTAAATCAACAAATCTGTATCCCTGAGTTTAGATTTAGAAGCCTCCAGTGAATCAATATTGACAACTTCAATTGGGAGGTTATTCCACAATTTAACTACCTGCTACTGAAAAAATTTAATTTCTCATTTTTTCTGCAATGTACAGAATTAACATTGAATTATAACCCCTTAATCCCACATCCTGGCGGTAGGCAAAATATTCGGAAAATCAACATAGGGTTGAGTCCTGGGGGAGCTTGCCCCCAAAAATTTTGAGGGTATTTGTACCTCGAACAAATATTTTCGGGAGGTTTGTACCTCAAGAATAAATTTTTAAAGTTTTTCCAAAAATTAACGCTTGTTTTATTAAAATTTACAAAAATCTTTAATTTTTGGAAAAAAATTCAAACTTTTTTCGAAAAATTATATATTTTAGCAAAATATTTCGGCGAAGCTGGAAAGTTTTTGACATTTTACTGTAAAAACTAATTTTTTCCGGCTACTTTTGGTTACCCCTTGGGCATGTTTTCGTTAACCCCCTTGTCCCCGACGGCGATAGAGCTTGTACCTTGTCCGCTTGGGGGTCTTGGACCCCTCCAGACCCCCCCCCCCCGCGTTAACCTATGGTTGTTGAGATTTTTTATTGTGCGAAAGCACTGATTGAGATCTGCTTTGATTCTGCTCAATTCCAAACTTTCTAATCTCAAAATTGCCAACGCTCAGAGTACGTATTGTTGCGCAAACTCGGAATCCGCTTTGAAAACCGCCTTGTACGTTTTCTACTTTCTCAATATCCTTTTGTAATTACGAAGACCACACCGGCGAGCAGTACTCAAATGAAATGTACATCGCACACAGAAAACCCCTGTCTAGTGATCAAAAAATCCGACTCTACGACCCCGAAAACCCCAAAAGAGACTTTTCCTCGACTCTCTAGGCCTATTTTTGATGTTAATCCTACTTAATCCCTCTAAATCCCGAGCCTCAATCAAGGAGGGGGTTTTAAGCTCCTCAAGTTAGGAGGGGGTACGCAGTCCACAAGTTAGGAGGGGGTACGCGAGCCACAAAGTTAGGAGGGGGTACGCAGTCCACAAATTAGGAGGGGGTACGTGAGCCACAGCACCTCAGCACCTCAAGCACCTCTAACCCCAAAAAACCGCCCCCTAATACTACACCAAATGCCCTCTATATACTACTAACAATTGGCCATTTGACGAAATTGAAAATTTAGTTGAATTTTACTTGATTTCGGTCATCTGGACAACACATAGAAAAATAAAATTTATACCGATAAAATAGAAAGGTAAAATTTATACCGAATTGACCAGGAGGCTCTACTGAGCTAAGAATTGCATGAATTTTCCTTTTGCTGCTACAAAAAATTTATCTTTAAATTTGGGTCTTTTCTCGCACATGGAGTTTTCCCCACAGAGTCTAGGTCATCCCCAACCCCAGGTCGCACCACAGGCAGGCACTACAGTCAAATCGCACGTGCCACCGCAAAGTTTACGACATATCCTCTGCGTAACTGCAACTGTAAATGTAACTGTAACGTTTTGGGCAATGTTTTCCAGTAGTATAGGATTTCACTCCAAAATTCACCGAAATTTTTAAAGTTCCCAAAAATAGCTGAGAAGCAGCGGGAGGCTACAATAATACAGTCGCTAGGCCAAAATTCTTACATTAGAGGTCAATAAAAACTTGAAAAACGCACGACTGCAACCATATGAATGCTTTTGAAAACAACAATCGCGCTTATATGGCAGTTTCTATGGAAAAAACGGCGAATAATCAATAAAAGTAGCAATTATTTAATGCTATGATGCTTGCATAACCTAAATTTAGTTGCGGGTCGCCGCGGGCCGAATTTTATTCATGCGGGCCGCGGGCCGGCCCTGTGCGGGCCAAAAATCTGAGCGCGGGCTGCGGGGCGGGTGCGGGCCGCAAATTTCGGCCCGCGTCCAACACTGCTTGTACATACTGGTATTTGCATTGGTACTTGTACATTGTATTGGTTTGCAGCAGATTTGAATAAGAAGTAAAAGTACCAGCAACAGAATATAATCCAGGTCCACGATGTTACTACTGATATCGAATTTCTAGAAGCATTGGTTTCTTTCCCTTGTGAATTAAAATGTTTTGCTTTGAATGAAAAGCTTTTAAATAAAAATCCGAAATTTTTGAATAAGCTCCGAACAGCTGGTAAAATCGATATAAATAGTAATTTTGGCAGAATTCACATATGCAATTTGTATTATCAGTAGAAAGAATCCCTTAAAATTTAAGGACACTCTATTGAATACAATGTATGGTATTAGTATATTTATACATACTATTTATGTTAAAGTAAAAATTGAACATGAACACACCTTTTCAGATTTGTGGAAAAGGATTAGTTTAAAAGCAAAAGAATAAATAGCTTAAGTTTGCTGTAACGGTCATTGCTTGTAGCGCTTCAACGAATTGCTGGTTCATCTAGGACAGGGCCTATTACCGAGGCGTCAGGCATAGAGTACCGTTAAGACACGACTCAGAAAAGAGTTAGGCAAACGCAGACAGACCTTTAGCCTCAACCTAAAGACTGAAATAAAAAATTCGATTCGGTCGGGATTCGAACCAGGGACCTTGCGGTCTGCAGACAGCCATACTAACCACTACACCACAAGACCGGCAGCTGAACTAAAGCTTCTAGCACGCGTATAAGCCAATTTCATATGCCTCCTTTCCTGCACTGTAGTGGTGACCAGACATGTGCAGGAGGGGAAGTTCTGGGGGGGGGGGTGAAGGGCAGCCGAAGGCCGCCGAAAAACCGGATTTTTCCGGTTTTTTACCGGAAAACCGGATTCTGGTGGGTGAGGGACCCCTCTGGGGGGGGGGTAACTCAGGTCCCCCAGACCCCCCCCAAGCACACGTATGGTGGTGACACACTATTTGACATCACGATCGCAGTGATTAAAACTTGCTTGTGTCCATGTATTCGTGGAAGGAAACTGGCCACCGTAAGGTTGGTCAAAAACAACTCAACCAAGTTACCAGAAGGAGTCTCAAAGCCTGAAGGTGAAGCCAAAACAGTGAAGGTGTTTTCAAGAACAACGGTGACGACATTTTTTCACCGAATTAGTTCGGCGTATTTGGAGGCTCGCATCGTTGAGCAACTGCTGGATAGAATTATCAAAACTTCTGATTTGTGATATACGATACAATCCAGTCCAGAGACATCCCTTAATCTGTTTTGACAATTTATTGCTTAGCATATGGATACGTAAGTGTGCAGTTAAACTCGTAGGAACTCAAAATCTGCATTTCGTTCGTGATGGTGCAATTACGCATTAACACATTGTGTTGTCACGAAAACCAGATCCCTAGCATGAAACTTTGTAAACTAGTTGGTGTTTTGCAAGTGTGCGCAAACGGTAAAAGTATTCTCCTATACGTACGTACTTGTGTGTAGTGACTGGCTTGATGTAATGTCAGCGATGGCTCTTGCTAGCAAACAAATCAAGTTTTACTGAAAAATTGTGTTTGAAGTGCTCAAATTTTTGCACAAACCAGTACGCAAACTACTGCAATGTGTTGGGAATATTTTTCTGAATCAAGAATTTCTAACACCGGCAAGATGTCTTTAGTAGTTTTTGCTCTTTTGTGCAATGTATATCGTAACGTTGGATGAATCTTAACAGTACAATGCTAATAACATTTCGTCTCGCTTCATAATTTTACAACTCTGTTTTTTGCTGCAATTTTTGCACTTTTTAACAAAGTTGACCCGGAATCAAATGACTATAGGTGGAAGCTATTTTGAATTAAATGTGAAATGACGAAAGTATGACAACAGACTTCTGGATTGTGTCAGTTTATGTTACTGTTAACAGTTACAGAGTTACACTATACTATAAGTCTAGGACACGAACTATCCATATCGTAGGAATCAAAACAGTATCAATAATTATTGGTATTAATTGTAGTGAGTTTGTGCCGATAGAATTTTAATGTCCTTATGCTTTGAAACTATCTTCCTAATTTAGCACTGTGTCACAGTGTCACACAGTATATATATGTTAATCATACGAGGTGATACTTAGAGAACGATATAATTGTTCTGGGGTTCGACTAAATAGACTTTCTTACTGCGGACGAGAATATTAACCAGAAAACATGACTAAAAGCAAGAGTGTATAAATACCACTAGGCATGCTCACTGTTATCAGAGCAAAAACTATGCTCTGTTCGCTAAAGACTGACTCCCCGCCAATCAATACCTGGTCGAAACGGGTGTACGCTCCCTCGCTCTATACTTGTGTGTTGAAGCTTGAAACTAGGGCGAAACACAAGCTGTGCGTGCGCGAATTTTGTGCATGCTTCGAGCTTTAGAACATAAGCATAAGTTTTCTTGAGGTGATGGGTGTGATTTGCGGGCGGGGGGGGGGGCTCGGCCGTCAGCCGTTAGCGAGCAGAGTACAGTTTTTGCTCTGTCAACTAAGAGCATGCTTAGTGGCACACATTTAGTTATTATGTACTCTTGGCAGAAGCAAGCACGTGAATTCTGTGCTCTTTTCTGCTCACTCTGCTTCTCCATTCGAAATTCAAGTTTTGCCTAATCTTATCCTCTTTTCTTGACACCGTCACAAATTGCCGGTTCAGCTGAACCAAAATTTTCAAATTTTTTGGGTTCTGAAACCTGTAGCTAATTGTTCCTCTTAACTTCAGAAAGGCAAAGGAATGGAGCTGGCATGGAAACCTTTTAAGTCTTTAACAATCCATCAAAAGTAACCCCAAAAAACCAATACCCACCGCTATAAATAGTTCAACTTTGCCAAATGTACGTACCTAACTCTTCTCATGGTTTGTGCTAGCACATACCGGAAGATATAGGACTTCGAAGGCACTAACTTCTACTGCTTTCCGTAGACCTTTAATGGGTCGTTGGGGCATTTTTAATAATTTATTATTCTCAGAGCTAATTGCCTGACGGAAAGTTGCCGTGGCTTGGAATTAGTGGCACCGGTCGGGGACTTGCTCCTGCTATTTGTGACACATTCTGAAGGTGAAGGCTTGTTTTCCTGGTGTATACTAAACGCATAAATAAGTCAGTTCTATAGGTGAACTGTGTACCTGAGCCCTGTATTTTCCTGCTTTCCCGGTTTTGAGGATTTGAGTTTTGAGAGTTAAATCTAAATTTAATTCGGGTCACAGGTGGCGCTGCAGATACACATGTGTATTTCATTCTTTCCATTCATTAAATTTCTTGATAATGAAATTATTACTGAAGTCAGAATAGTAAAAAGTTGTGTATTTGGGGATTTCGCAAGCTGTGTTTTGTTTATATTCACGAAAGCTCTTGTTCACTGACTATTTCCTGTACCAATTCATTGCGGAATCTTTTCTTGTAATAATAGCAGTCTTCGTCTGAATTGAACTTTGAAAAATGAAATAGACTGATAATCGAACGGTTGACCCCTTTTCGGGATTTTAATTACAAAGTTTAATATGCTAGAAATGTGAAACAATTTAAAATTAAACCCGAAATTGAACAACGCCCGTTGTTACCCGTGCTCCCGAATATCCACATAAATTTAACATTAAGTTCTACGTTTTCCCTAGAACTCCCATTATAGACGGTGTCCGTCCATAATTATGCCTGAAATTTGTGTGATAGCCAGTGTCAGAGACTTCAATATAGCATAAACTCTTTGAGTAGCATCATCTTAATTACCTTTTGGACTGAAGCCAAAAATATTTGAACAGTGAGCAGAAATTTTAGCTGTTACCTTATCGTGTTTGTCTCCCTAGGGTAAACACGGTCGCCAGAAAGACTGCTCAGTTTTACTTAATGTCTATTTCTTTAGTTGTCCTGATAAGGTTTTTACCCTGTTTTTTCCGGTTTGGGTAAAATGGTCTTTTAATACCTACTTATTTCAATTGATTTTAAGCACAGATCAATAATAGAATGAGATATAATTAATAATTAATAAGTTGATCGATGACGAAATAAAATTTTGGTACAGTTGCAGAAGCATTAGAATTCTGCAAAGTCATTGAACAGCTTTGTTACAGATATTTTTTATTCTTAAATTTGGTTCCTTCTGGCAATAGTTTGAAAAAACAAAAACTGGAGACATGTAATTGTTGCTGAAATTTTAAAGTTTAAATTTTGAAATTGCGGGTGCATAATAAATCATGTGGTGGTTTTTGAGCGATCTTGTTGAATAATTTTCGCCCAAATTAGTGAAATAATTTTATGGTAGTAAAGATTTGACATTGAACTATTCGAACCCTTAAAGTATACACACATGGTTATTTTGAAAACATTCTATACCGCCATTAAAAGTCAACATTTTAAACCGTCGAATTTATACTGGTGGGAATGCGTAATGTTGTGATTTCAAGTGTAAATTGACTCGTACATTTTCAATTTCCATTTCACATTTTACTACGCCTCCTTCCACTTATTTTCATTTCCTCACGGATGAATTCTTGTTTCATTCATATTTTCGTCTGCTGCGAATTGCATGAATTCTTTTTAAAACGTATTAATTTATAGCTTTATTTGGTTTATTATCATAACCAAGAGTAACCACAAGATTTTCTCCACCATTGTGTGGGCAAATTAGGGAATTAAGACAGCATTTATGCAATGCACGATTGGTTAAGCCGGTCTATTACTAATCCGGTAAGTAGTGGTTCGAATCCCCGTCCCTGAAAATCTTTCTCACATCCCTTTCAGCGAAAAGACTTCAAATATCAATCTACCGTTCAACTGAATTATTAAAATTAATTAAAATTAAAAATTAAATTAAAACTCGAAAATTTTTATACATTAATTTTTATTTTCAAATTTCAAAGATCCATTACTTGCCGTTTAGTATTTTAAATTTTACTTTCAGCAAAAACTGTAAACAGACTTAATTTTAATTAAGACGATGGTCCCTCACATATAAGCGTAGCTCAAACCTTAATCATTTTAGTAGGGCATTTAAAATTTTAGTGAAATTACTATTTCTAATGATCTCAGTTCTTAAATTATACCTACATTTTCTCTTAATCCAGCAAACAGAGATTAACCGAAACAGGAAGTCTGGATAGAAATGAATGAATGAAATTTCTAGAATCACACTATAATAACTATATATTTAGATTTTATGCTAAATTAATTTTCCTGTAGGGTCATTTCTGTTTATTTTTCGGTTTCATTGTACATATTCGCGCTTTCAAAGTGAAACTGTCGACTATTTTTAATCTTTGATTGCTTGGAATGAGAAAGTTTCGGGTCTATTTATTTAGACTAAAAATCTGCGCCAAAGTTTTATGCAAATTGTAGCAAAATAATAATGTAGATAGCAGATAAACATGCTCATTCTAAACAAAGCTGGTTCATAAATTGTTCAGTTTTGGGATATTCTTGAAGTGCCTCCAAGAGTAGGTAGTGCCTTGTGCTCCAGTTTCAGATTTGCATAAAATCGGTTGGTAGCAAGAACCTAAACTTTAAATTGTATATTTAAATTCCTCCGCCAATTTATTCGTGAATAAATATTTAATTATTCAAAATGAGCAAATGAAAATGCTTCAGAATTTATTTCATTCAACTCTAATTTCTACTTTGAAAATGTGAATATCCTCGAAGTTCATTGCAAAATATTTGCTCCAACATTTTGCAATAATTACAAACCTCAGAATATGAAACTAGAGTCGGGTTATTTCATTTATTTCCATTTTCTGTTTTATACTTTGTTGATGTGTGCTTAAACTCATAACTTAAACTTAAGGGGGGTCCAAATTTTGGTAATTTTTTCGACTTTCTCCGATCTCGCTGATTTTGCCATATTTTATGGTCTAAACGGTATATTTTAATGAGTTTTTAAAATTAAAATTGCAAGTCGTACGGTTGTTGCGTAATTTCACCTCAAAGTTGAGGTCACATGTGTTAAACATAGGAAACTTAAAATGTTTCACTTTTTTGGAGTAGTGTCAAAAAATCTCGAAACTGGGCACTGCTAACCAGTCGTGCCTGGTATCATTAGAAAGGCCTGGATGAGATCTGTGATTTGTTCGAATTAGAATTTTGATTAAGGCTTCTAAAATTTTTAATTAATTTTTGAACATTTAAAATTTAAAGCCATTTTAAATGTGGGTCAAATTTTAAATATTAAAAAATGGATTAAAAAACTTTAAAGAACTAAATCAAAATGCTAATTCCAACAAATCACAGACCTCATCCAGGCCTTTCTAATGATACCAGACACGGCTGGTTAGCAATGCTCAGTTTCGAGATTTTTTGACACTACTCCAAAAAAAGTGTAACATTTTAAGTTTCCTATGTTTAACACATGAGACCTCAACTTTGAGGTGAGATTACGCAACAACCGTACGACTTACAACTTTAATTTTAAAAACTCATTAAAATATACCGTTTGGACCATGAAATATGTAAAAATCAGCGAGATCGGAGAAAGTCGAAAAAATTACCAAAATTTGGACCCCCCCCCTTTTAAGCTCAAAAATTAAACTCATGCCCGTTTTTAATGTTTATCAATCAATTTGCATATATCTCATTAACTTCTTTAATGACATACTGAATAGCAAATCCACAAGAAATTAACACCTTAGGTAAGTCTTAGTTTGTCTAAAACTTCAGAAACTATGTATACGCTTAAGTGCCCCTTATGTCTCTTTACTTTTGAAAAGCCAACAAAGTTGTACTAGCAACTAGCAGGTATGCACTAAGACACATGTTATGTCATATATTTATGCATTAAAAAGTCCTGGCAACCCGCCTGAGCCTATGTTTTTAATCAAACTAATGAAGTTTCTCCCTCTGTTGAAACATGCTCGATAAATTTATCTTTACGTTCCCTTGTTAGCTGTTTTAGGGGCCCCACGCGTGCCTCATAAAGGCAAAGTGAAAACGTGCTAATAGCTGTTTGTTGCATGGGAACCAATTTTGCACTGGCAAAAGTTTTTAATTTTCCCCTGCTTCCGCAAAACAACCCTCTAAAACGAAATGCCATTTAATCAATTTTTTGCTGTGATAGCTTTTTTGAGGCCTTTTTCTGTGGGTTTCTGTGTCTGTGAGTTTTACAAAATCTGCTTTCCAATTTTTTGTTGCATTTTCTGATGGCTCATTTCTGAATTGATGCGAATTTCTGCGATAAATTATAATTAAATTTAAATTAAGCCAAAATTAATAGTGGTCTTTACCTCCAAAATCCTTTTTCAAGCGCAGATCTTTGATTTTTTTACAATTTATCATTTTCACAATTCAGCAGAGTTATACAGACTCCACTTTAATGTGCAGCAGCTTTATCCTGCTTTAACATACTCTTATGTATTATGTACTCTTGCTAATAATCTAGTCTGCTAGCTAGCACTCAAACAAAACCTCCATCTCATGTCTATAAAAATCATTTTTTTTCTGTAATTAATTGAACCATATCCCTGTAAAATTGTATCTGAAGTCAACGTTTATGGTAGTTTTTGTAGCCAGTTTTTGTATTAACAACCTTTCCAGACTGTTTCTTGTGTAACGTCTGCATATTATCATTGTTATCAAAAGCTCTAAATCTTAGCCATGTAGGGAATACAGGTTTATTCTAGCTAGCTAACGTTTAGCTTATACCTAAATCCGTGCTCTGTTAGTTCTAAGCTTTCCAAGCAAGAAGGTAAATTTCAATATCGGAAGCTCTCGGCTATTAATCATGTTCGTAGGTTTATCTAAACCTATCGTTTCTTTTTTCTTTTGGAAGCTTGCCAAAAGTTCTTCAATTAATAATTTCAGAACCGCAGAATTAAGAAATGGGTAAGTTTAGGCATTTAATATTGTATATCTTGTGGAAAGAAGCTGGAATAGGAAAAGGATGTACATCCAATCGGACAAATATTGGAATATAAGACGTTTACGAACCGTCAATTCTTACTACAAAATTCTTATTATTTCCATATTTGAAGTTATCCACATATTATGCTTAGATGCAAATATTAATGATAGTTAATTTTTTAAGAGCCGAAAATGCGTTGCGACCAAATAAATAAACTGTCTGTCTCAAAAATTTAAAAGCTGTTATTTTTAGCTGTTGTTTTTAATTTTGAAATTGTTTTTAGCTTAAATTAGAAAAATTGAAAAAATTATAACTTTGTGGCCACCGGCCAATGTTTACAGCCCACATATGGTCAGCTGAGAAAGTTTCTGTAGGCGTCAAAAAAGAATATATATACTTCTACTTCAAGCCCTCTAAACGCTTAATACGAATGCAAAACTGAAATTCCTTTAAGCTGTGTAACTTAAGCCGTGAAAAAAGTTGAAGCATTGTTTACCCTATTTTGGCTGAGAAAAGTTAAAGCTTCTGCTAAATTTCCGCCTCCTTTTTTGCCCTCAACTAAATTACGTATTCCTAACAACACACCGTGTTTTCCATTATCATTTGGCATCGCTTTCCTAAACCTAGTTTTACTCGTTGCTTTGGCTTTTTTCCTCTCCTAGACATTATATCTGATAGATAACGCAAACTTAAATTAAGCGTTTCCAAGCTTACTTTCATCCTATTGCCACTTATTCTTGATTTTTCAGTTGGTTTCAATCCAATTTTAAAACTCGTTTGTTTTCTTCAATATTTAATATCTGTCTTCATAAACGGGATCTAATTCTGGTACATTGTTTTCATTTTTTTAAAAAACTAACTCTATTCTTAGTATTTTTCTATTTAACATATTCTATTGAAGGTTCTGCTTTTAAAGTGAAATTTAGAAATACTAGCCAATTACTGTTACCACCACAGGGGCCTAGAGTTGGTCTCTTTCCGGCTAAATTTGGAAAATAATTGAAATCTGTTAGATAGTAAGAGCCGTGTTTGAAACATTCCTGCTCGGGTTTTGGCACAAATCGGAGTCTTTGGGGAGCAAAAAATTTAATGGAATTACCTTTTACTTAAGGAAAATGTTTTATCCTGGCAAAGCTTTTCTGTTTCCTTCCGACAAGCATGCACACATTAAAGAACTTGTTTCACGGAATTAGTTTAGCTCAGTTATGCATGTATGTATATATTTAACTGATTTAAACCTACAGGCAAAAAGCTCTATTCTCAGTATTTAAATCCGCAAACGTTTTCACGGTAACTCGACAATAGGATTTGGCTTTAACTTAAGCTATATATAACCGGCTTGCATCAAATCATACGAAGACCACACACCGACTAATGATAATAGGATATATGCCTCTGTTGTATCCTCTGTTACCAGTACAAAAACCACATATAATCTATGAGTTATGTAAGGTTTTATAATTTTTGCTAAGCAATTTTAAGATTAATTTATGCTATTTCATAAACATATGTATAAATATTTGATTCCAATATACTATATTATTTCTACAGGAACTTTCAGTAAAAGTCTGTGAAAATTGGCTTCCGCTTTAAGTATTTCACCACTTGAGCTAGCGAGATTACTTTAATGTACTCTTGCTTTAGTATTGTTGTTTGGTGCAGAAACATATTTCTATTGTTTCAGGGGCAGCTATGATAGCAAGGAGATTTCGGGTTGACCATTTATATTTAACTAATTAGAGCAATAATTAATTAGTCAGACGGTGTGTTAATTGGCTATGATCAAGATGTCGTCTGATTTCATAATTGAGGAATGGAGGGACCTCTGGAGCTACAAATCCGACTATATTTTTGTTTGTCTCGCTTACATATTTTCTATCAATAATTTACAACACCTCGAAAATGATATGGCCAAAAACGGAGGGGGTAAGCATTTAATCGTAGAATTTTATTTTCATTTCATTTCATTTCATTTCATTTCATTAAGCAATAATTCGTGAAAATAACTAAGCATGAATAAATTATTTTTTGTGTATGTAGAAGGTTTAGTTTTTAAACTTTAGATTTTGTGAGACTGTCAAAAATTTCATGTTTTCATGATACAATGCATCACTAATATGTATTTTTTAATTTTAGGAGCATATCTGGTTGCCTATATTTCATCAGTGCTTGTTTGTTGTCTGCCCTTCATTTTTATGGAGCTAGCCGTGGGTCAGCTTACGGGAAAGTCCCCTATCCAAGCCATGGGAAAGCTCTGTCCCATTTTTAAAGGTTTGATTTTTTTAATTAAGTCCAACCTAAGTTGCTTTCACTTGATTTCCAAGACTCTATTCGTGTAGACAAATAAGAAACTTTTATCAAATGTATATCAAATAAATTTTATTTTTTATCGTTTATCAAATGATTTCAATAATTTCAATTTTCAATTTCAATCTGATAATCAACGTTTATCAAATCAAACTTATTCAATAAAAATAGAAATCTTAATTCAGACGACGCTGCTAAGCCAACAAACTTGTATTCTCTTCAAACTAAGTTGAAACTGAAATTGAAATTAAATTTTAACTAAAATTCAAAATTGACGCTGCCCTCGAAACCTTACAAAATTTGTAACATCGTCTGATTCTGGTTTTCTAAATCGGACTTTACCGAACCATTCATGTCTAACCAGTCCGTTCAGTGGGTCCATAGATTTTCTAATGTCCTAATTCTGCAAATTTCTAGGATTGGAAAAAAGGTGTCAATTCCCAAAATTTTCTGTTGCTCAAATTGTACAAAATATCCAGGCCTGATCAGGTCGGTGTGTCAGTAAATGTGGCAATTGCAAAGGAATTTTGGGGGTCAATAAAAGACTCGATTTCCAAATTTTTTCCTCCAACCATCCAGAATTTGGTTTCTCAAATAGAAAAAGTTTACTATTTTCAGGCGTTGGTATCGGATTTGTTCTCCTGTCGCTAATCCTGGCCTCCCTGATCGCCATAACCGTTGGCTACTACGGGATCTACATTGTGCATCTGTTGATCTCTGTTCACGAATCGGGGGACCTTCCCTGGACCACCTGTGATAACTGGTGGAACCAGGACAATTGTCACTTTAAGTTTGTAGGACGGCCCCTGCCCCCTGACCATCCCAATTCCTCCACAATCACGGATGTGGCCACCCGCACTGCTGCTGCGGAGGAATTCTATAAGTAGGACTTTTGTAGTGAATTTCTTGAATAAGAGTTAAGTGGAGTTAAACTAGTTAAAAACGCAATCGTTTTATGACGTCTAGCTTGTGTGGAATTTTCGCTTTTTCTGAAGCCTTATGCTTTTTTAAAAGGCCAATCAGTAGGTAAATGATCATATGGATCACCAGAATGAGGCAAACTGTGATCTCGAAAACTGTTAAGTAATTTTAAAATCTATTCAAATTGGGCTAACAGCTGCTCAGAAAAATTAACATTCAAGTCTTTAAACAGGGCCTGTTCTTGATTAGTGACTACTTTCTGCGATCAGCAGGATGATTTTGCACTAAAAATAGATGCGGCTTTTGCTGATACATTAAACTTAATTTTTTATTTCAGAGACTATATTCAGAATGTCAGTTTAACTATTGCCCATACCGGAAATTTGGTCTGGCGTCCCATTGCCGGTTCGGGCGCCGCTTGGCTTCTGATTTTCTTGGCCGTTTGTCTCGGCGTTCGATGGTTGGGAAAGGTAGCTAGTAATTACTTGTATCAAGAGCTTATAATACCAAGAGTAAGACACTCAGCTCTTCCTAATAGAATAAGCTTGCAAGATGCTCGAAACATTAAGGCCGAAGTCTCGGGGGGCTTCTCAGCATGTAAACATACAACGCTGACATTTTTTAAAAACGGGCGTTTTCCACAAATTAAATACTATAACTTGAGCTAGGAACATCGTACAGCAATAATTTTTAGATCATTATATTGCGTAGAACGAGGTCTTTTTAATGATATAAAAATTATATAGTCCGGTTTAGGTAATCTCTTACAAAACCGGCAATAAAGCATCCTTGCCACAAAAATTTTGGGAATTTCATCATTTCTTAGAAATGCCTTACGTTGTTGCTGAATTCATGAGGGATTGCCTAAACTGAACTATATAATTTTTAGATCGTTAAAAAGATCTCGTTCTACGCAACATAATGATCTAAAAATTATTGCTGTACGTTTTTCCTAGCTCAAGTTATAGTATTTAATTTGTCGAAAACGCCCGTTTTTAAAAAGTGTCAGCGTTGTATGTTTACACGCTGTGAAGCCTCCCCCAGGTTTCGGCCTTAATGTTTCGAGCACCTCGCAAGCTTATTCTATTAGGAAGAGCTGAGTGTCTTACTCTGGTATAATAAACTCTTGCTTGTATTTAATAAATTTATTTATTTGTCAATTCAAATAATTTTTTTAATAATTGCTAGCACTCCCGTCAAGGTTAGTTTTAACTTAGTTAGATCAAATTTTTAATAATAAGTGTTCTAGTCCGAAACTTGGAAACGGGAAGATGCTTCTTTCTGCGCTCTGATTGACTGTTGGCTACTCTTTTTCTTGAGTAATAGGAGGAACTATAAATTATCAACAGGTCCCTTTCCTAAACCTAAACCCTCCTCAAAATTACAGACTATATATATATGTAGGGAATATACATATCCCCTTACAAATATCCATGTTATGTGTGTACGCTCATTGCAGCCTTTTCGCCTAGCTAGTCACTGGCTTGACGCCACGTGTTAGACTAGTTAGTCGGGGAAAGGTTGGGTGTGTTGGGCGTCCCCACTATTGGGTATTTCCTACTGGGAGGGTAGGTGTTTACTTCCTATTGGTTGGGGGGAATTCCCAAGCCCCGCCCCCCTGGGGGGTCTCTCTAAAATTCCCCACAACACGTCGGTTGTTACTTTTCTGCCTTGCTGAATAGTCGGGTCTCCCCAACTATTCTTTGCGCTCCCCCCGCTTGCAACCCACTCCGCTCCTGCAGGTACGTTGGCCAGCGGGCCTATATTTACTGTGTGTAAGTAACTTGTGCGTGTGTTAGCTTAGTGTGCCGGCCTTGCGCCTATATATTATTCTATAATAAATCTTCTTTGTATTTGTTCCATCTAGGGCTAGTTAGGGTTAGTCTAGGTAGCATACGTAGTAATTTATAGATCTATTTATCTATTGGCGAGGCTTCCCCAGGACTGGCTCTCCCCAAGCCAGGTGTGTTATCCATTGTGGGCGCAATCCTAGTAGTGGCTTTGCACTGTCAATTCGGCATTCCCGCTACATTAGTCCGCCAGGAGAACGAGCCTATTCTGCTCTGATCTTTGATTTGATCTCTTCATCTGAAGAAATAGAACCTTGCGTTCGCCTGGAACTTGATTTCCTGGACTTACCTTGGTTCCGAATCTGAATTTCCTGACCAGATCTGATCTCATCAATTGAAGAGACAGAACCTTAGCGTTCGTTTGATTTGCGCCATCTACGTATCTACGTGCCTACCTACGATTTTTCCCTTAGCCTTAAACGGCAAGTCTGAAGCGCCTGGCTTTTCCTGGGGTGTAAGTTTTGGCCTCATACGTACTTTATTGATTTTTTTCTCCCCCCTTTAAGTTTTCTGAGCGTGTCAGACACACCAAGCCTTAACGGCCAGTGACCTTTTTTCAATTCTGTTAGGCCTGTGTTTGTTTAGTTAGGCGGAGTGTGTGTCTAGTGTACGTACGTCCTACATTAGTCTGCGCGTGTTAGGCTGTTTCTCTTTATAATTGGGGTATACGTTGAGATAGTATAGGGACATTTTCCTGGGATTCTAAGATAGGTATAATTTTCTCTAATTTACCGTTATTTTAACTTTTATAATAATTTTTTCTCTCGTGTTATTTTAACTGTATTTTCACTTTTTGTACCTGTCTAATTTTATTTTCTCTTTCAGGTTAACTTGTCCCTAATTTTACAATAATTATTCGTTAATTTCTTCGTATACTTTAATTTCAATAATTTTCTTTTTCAAATTTGGGTACGTACGTATATAACTTACTTGTTTTTCTCAAGATATTTTCAGCTCAGAAGTACTTTTTCTATGGAGAATATCACTGAACGTCGGGCATCCAAACGTCTCCAGGAAAAGGCCTTGCGCCATGACACTACGAATACAAGAAGGCATGGGACCTGTGATTCTACCTGTGTAAGTTGCCCGTCCATGCGACCTAAGTCAAATTCTGTTCACGGGGCGCCCTCCAAACGAGTAAGTAAGGTAAAGGGGCGCCCCCGAGCAGATTCGTTGCCGTCGAAGCAGGTCTTGACGACCGAAATGGTTCATAATGATGAAGAAGAATCCACTGAAGAACGTCGTCCGTCAGATGCATCAAATGGATCATTGGAGTTTGGTTCTGGTCCTCCAGTTTTCAACTTAGAAGATGAAGAAACAGCCCTAGACGGGCAAGAAGCTGCAAACCTGGTTCATTCTGATCCATCCATTGCTCAGTCTTCTGCTCAGGCTGGGCCTAGTCGTCATCATCACGTCATTCTGGAGCGTCCATTACCTCCCCTGACCTGGAACCTGACTGTCGACGAACCTAGTCCATCCGGACCGGGCTTCCAACAGAGCCCCGGGGACCAGACTGTAATTTTCCGTGACGCTCTTATGACCGAAGCGTCAAACTCTTTACGTCTGTCCCCGGAACCTACCTTCCTGTCCGTTGGTAACCTGGACCCGGGTGAACTTTTTGATCAGGGTGGACAGTTGGTCCGGGCGGTGTCCCAGAACTCTGGAATGCCGAACCTGGATCTAAATTTTTCATTTGATCCATTTTCGGCCGATTTGACCATTACGAACAATTGGACCCCTCGGGCGAACATCGTTTGTCCTGGGACCCAACTGACTGTGGAGGTCGCTGGTCGACGGTCAACCCACCGGTGGTCCACAACCCGCCCCTTGGCGCTAATTTGGGACCGACAACCCACATTCGTCCGGTCTATGACACTTCGCTGACCGTACGTACGCCACTGTCGGCGTACCGGGGAGCACTCTCTCGGTTCCAGCGGCAGATTGGAGCCCCTTTTGTCATGACTGTCAACTCTCACTCTTTGAGCAACCGTCAGCCAGGTCGGCATAGACTTAGTACTCCGTTGCTCTCCTCCTCACCGTTATCTCGACGATTGCGGCGTCCTTTGGCCTTGAACTTTGGAGATCGATCTGGCCACGCGCTGGCCAGACCCAGGTTCTCGTCTGAATCGTCAGATGAGGGACAATCCATGCCAGCCTGTCCGGCTCCCACGTCCCCGATCCTGCCTACGATTCCGGTTCGGCCCGCCATTATGGTCAATATGGTTCAGCTGACCCCCGAGACGGTAAAAATGCTGAACGATTATGTTAAATGGTTCAAATCGATCAACACGTTTAAGGGCAGAAAGAGCACGTTGGCTCTATCAACGTGGCTCGGAATGTTCGAAAGCACCTGGAATGCCAGTGGTGCTCCGGACGCCCTTAAGCGGCCTTTATTATGGTATTTGCTCGACGACTCCATCAAACAGGACCTGAATGAACAGCCAACCGACTCGTATGATGAACTTGTTTCCGTCTTGAAACAGTTCTACGAGCCAATCGCGAAGACGGCTGACCAGTACGCCCGCGAATTCTTCGAGCGAAGCCAGCGGACGTCAGAGTCCAGCCGTGAATATCTGAATGAACTCCGTACCTTGGCCTGCAAGGGTTTTCCTAATGAACAACCCAAAGTTCGGGAACTGAAGATCGTAGAGCGAGCTTCTCGCGGTCTCAAACCCTCATTGCGGTCCAAGGTGGCAAGCTCATTCGCGGATGCTTGTCATTGGGAATACAAAGAGCCCAACGACATCATTACGAGAGCGGTTCGTATCTTGCAGATGGTTGAGGACGGCGACCCACAAGCGCAATTGGAAGCGGTCAGTGCGCTTTCGAACGACCATGCTGGGGACGATTCGAAGATAGAGGCATGCCCTCAATACGTACGAGATTTGCAACGACAGATGCAAGATCTGCAGAACCTGGTGATCCAACAGACCGGTGCGTCTTCTCCTCCTGTGGCCGAGGGGGCAGCGGCCGCCTGTGTCTCATTGGACGATCCCAGCCTTGACGGCCTGGATCCTGATGATCTATGTATGCTTGTCGCCCAGCAATCAAGAGGTAATTCTGGCACGACTGGATGGGCTAGAGATCCTCGAGATCAACAAAAGACGGTTTCATGTCTGTATTGCGGGACACAGGGACATCACTGGATGAGGTGTGCCCACTATAATCGTTCCGTTCGAGTCTGGGGGTCGAACCCACTTCGCGGTGCGATGTTCCGTAATCCCCGGTTTGGCACCCTGGTATTTCCGGACACCTCGACGGAGAACCCGAATTCTCCGCCTGTCAAATCGGGTGGACGTGACTCCTCTAGCCGCGGTGGTGGCGGTATTAAGAAGTTTTACGGCAAGAAAAGCTCCCGGCCTGGTGGGCAAGGTGGCAAGGGAGGATCCGGGCAAACCTCAAATCCGGACCAGGGAAACGAGTAGTGGGGGAGCGGGATTGTGACCAGTCCTCGCTCCCTCCTCAGGTTAACTTGGTCTCGTTTACTGGTGGGCCCCCAATGGTTCCTCTGTCTCCCACCTTCCCGTACCCACAGGAGTCGCCTTCACGTAAAGGTGGACGGTCTGCTCTACTACAGGGGCAAGTGTTTATGTTGACGGACAATGACTCCCTGCAAGACTTCTCTGATTCATCATCGCACTTGGAGGGTAGCCTAAGCGGCTGGTCCTGCATGATGGGTTATCCTCCTCATGAATGTCAACATTGGGCCTGTGCGACTGGGGTGGTTCCTAGCGAACCTATTGGACCAGAGGAACCTCCCACCCCTTTACGACAATTCGAGAAACGAGGAAAATCGAAAAAATCAAAGGGCAATGATTTTCCTGGTCAAGACACACCCCCTGTGTCTAAACACCAGCCGGACAGTACGTCCAAGCAGTCGAAGAAGTCTCGACTGTCGTTATCTGTTGGGACTCAGGTTTCTTCCCTACGTGGCGACTTGTCATTACAACAAGCCACCCGAGAAGACCTTCCTGCGGACTCGTCGATGTCGAAACCCACGAAGAAGGGTCGGTCTCGTGATACGAGCCCCGGGGACCCCCCTTCGTCTGGTTCTCGAACTAGAGCCCAAGCGGCCAATTCGAAAACGAAGAGCTTGAAAGCTGACAAGAATCAGCTTCCGAAATTGACTCTTCGTAGATCCAGTGATGGTCAGTGGCAAAACCCGGAGGTGAAAGTGACTCCGCCGTCACCAGATCCTTCGAACCCTAATTCTCCTGCCGAAAGCCCGCCGATACTGGACCCTTGTGACCTAGATGCCGACATGCTATTGGCATATTGGGACAATTTGGTCGACGCTCATAACGAGTTCCGTAAGGAAGCCCGTAAACTCGAGAATTCCAGCAAGCGGCTCAAAGCGGCAGCTCATATTGCTACCGAACATTTAGCCCAACGCATGGATGAATTTGAAGAAATCCTGGAATCCTATCTGCAGAAGCCCAAAGGGTTCACGGCAGCCGACTTGGCTGTTTTGGGCGATACTGAGAGCGCCGAATCCGACCCATCGAACCAGGGTCAAGCTGAAGCTATTTCGGACACTGGTCAGTCGACATCGGTGATACGTACACAGAAGCAACCTATGGTGAGCGATGAGTTGCTGGCCTTGTCGGACGGTATACGTAATGCCGTCCAGCAAGTCGTCGCCGGCGAAAGTGTCTTCTATGTAGAAAAATCTACGAAGATTGCCTTATTCCATGCTCCGTACGTACTCGTCCATGTCGGACCGGTGGCAGCCTTAGCGCTGGTGGACACGGGTGCGACTGTGTCACTCATCTCCAAATCATTCTACGGAAAGATCAAGGACTATGTGAAGACCCCTCTGGGCGTTACCTCGTTGTCATCTATTTCAGCCGCAGGTGAAGGCAACCAGTTGACAATCCTTGGTCAGTGCCAAATAACTTTGCGTATGAAGAATCTACAGACGACCCACCCGTTCTATGTGGTTCCTACCCTTCAACAGGAGGTCCTCCTCGGATTTGACTTCCTGTCCGCACTGGACTTCACGGTTCACCCCCGTGGTGGTTACATTGAGACATCGGCAGCAACCGGTGACCGTGTGTTGTTTCTCAACCGGACTGAACTGCAAGCCATCGCGACGGCTTATGGCATTGAAGTGACCTCTGCGGTAACCTTATGTGTTCGGGAAGGAACGCGAATCCTACCGGCACAGGAGCGCTTTGTCCCAGTTCGGGCCGTACTGAAGAACGGTTCCTATATGGATTCGTCCATGCTCGTCTACTATGAACCTGACACGGATGTGATTGAGAATCGCGGTGTGTACCCCCAGCCTGGAGTCCTGCAGGTAACTCCCAAGGTTACGTATATTCGGGTATACAATGGGGGCGACCGAATTATCGATTTGCCCAAGGGCGCCAATTTGGGCCAAGCAGTCCCCGTAGCTCAGGTGGATGAGCTCTCTCAAGTGGCATGCGTGATCGAGGGTGGAGCCCCATTGCCCTCGTTTTACCAGCATCTCCGCTGTCGGCTGGACCACCCGGCGATGCAGACGCCCGGTGACCGTCGTGGATCCCGAGAAGCTAGTAGACCTAGTCCTAGCTTGCGCAACTCGAATGTCCAGACTGTCCAACCTCATGAGATGCGCAGAAGTCCTGTTCAGACCGAGTCCGCGGAATTTCGCCAGAAGGATCAGGAAAATCCACTAGAACAACCGATCTCCAGCCAATACGGCACAGACAACATTGATCACGGAACTGATCTGGAAGAACACTTTTACGGAGAACCGAAGGCCGACCCTTTTACGCCGGGCATCGGTCAGTCTCCGGAAGAAAAGATACGGGATATCGAAGCTAATGTCGATTTTGCCAACATGGACTGCTCAGACGAGCTGAAGCAACAATTCAAAGATTTGCTTCTCGAATTCTACGATATAATTGCCCGTCCTGGAAACCCAGGTCGGACAGACGCTGAACACCATGTCATTGACACGGGAACGGAGCGTCCCATCAAAAGTCGACCTTATCGTATGAATCCTCACCAGAAGGCCGAGGTCGAGAAGCACATCAAGTCGATGCTGGAGGAAGGCGTTTGCGAACCCTCTGCTAGTCCGTGGTCATCACCTTGCATCCTCGTCGGCAAGAAGGATGGTACCACGCGGCTGGTAATCGATTATCGAAGGCTCAACAAGGTCACGAAGAAGGACAATTACCCTCTGCCAAAGATCGACGAGATCATGGATCAACTCAAAGGTACAGCCATCTTTTCGTCAATAGATTTGGCTGCCGGTTATTGGCAGGTAGAGGTAGATCCTCAAGACCGGGAGAAGACAGCATTTGTTTCACATATGGGTCTTTTCCATATGAATGTGATGCCATTTGGACTCTGCAACGCCCCAGCCACGTTTCAGCGACTCATGGAGAAAGTCCTCACTGGTTTGCCCGTCTATATCGACGATGTTCTGATCCCGTCGCCGGACCTGTCGTCGCACCTGGACATGCTCCGGAAAGTGTTCCAGAAGCTCCGCGACAATGGGTTGCGGATCAAACTGAAGAAATGTTCTTTTCTTCTGGAAGAAAGTCCCTTTCTTAGGGCACGTCATATCACAGGAGGGGATTGCTGTCGATCCCGACAAAGTGGCAGCTGTGGCGAAACTGCCAGCTCCTGTTGATGTGAAAGGCGTAAAATCGTTTCTGGGAATGAGTGGCTATTATCGGCGATTTGTTCCGAATTCTGCAAAAATTGCTGCCCCCCTCACGGAACTCCTGAAGAAAAGATGTCGCATTTCACTGGTCCACTGCTCGTCAACAGGCATTTGATACTTTGAAAAGGATCCTAACTCAGGCGCCGGTTTTGGCTTATCCGGACTTTGATAAAGTCTTCATCATTTCAGTGGACGCCAGCCATAACGGCCTGGGGGCTGTCCTCGAACAGCCCGTATCTGTGCCTCGCAGCGCCAAAAACCCGGGAGTGGCAAGGACTGTGGTGACTAGACCTGTGGCTTATGCCAGTCGAAGTCTCACTTCCTACGAGCGGAATTATTCTGCAACGGACCTGGAGGGAGCCGGAGCAGTTTGGGCATGTCAAAAGTTTCGGCACTATGTCTCAGCCAAGCTATTCATAATTCGAACAGATCATATGGCGGTCAAGGACTTACTCAGCAATCGGTCCGTTTTGGGTGCTGGTCGTCAGGCTCGGTTCGCCTTACGATTACAAGAGTTCGACTTCATTATCGACTACAGGCCAGGGCGCGAAAACGTAGTCGCAGATGCATTATCGCGTCTACCATCGCATGAAAAGCCCACCGAGCTAGAAATGGATCTGACCGACGTCATGTACCCGCCAGCCGCCAACGCCATAACGTCCGAAGTGACGGTAGCCACCTGGAAACGCGAGCAACGGGCAGACCCTGAATTCAGGCCTCTGTTCGACCTCATTGAACGACAGGTTCAACCGGAGGATCCTCAGGAACTGGTGCTCCTGAAAAAGCTTCGGCCAATCTACTTCATCCAAGATGGATTGCTGTTTCGATGGCACCTTGATGAGAGGGGTCGTCGTCGGGGCAATGCCTTCAAGGTAATTGCGGTCCCTCAGTGCTATCGTGAAATGATTATGGATGAGGTACACTCTGGCTTCATGGTTGGCGGTCACCGCAGCCACAAAGCCGCCTATGCGAGTTTAGCTTCGCGCTATTATTGGTCGACGATGGCGCAAGATCTCGCCGAATATATCCGCACATGCAAAATATGTGCTAAATTCAATCCAGGTCCTATGCGTCCGCAGGCTGGATTGCAAAACGACATTCGTGTCCACCGTCCCCTCGAGCTGGTCAGTCTTGATGTTATGCATTGCACTAAAAACCCGACGCTCCGTGGTAATACGTGCATTCTTGTAATCGTGGATCACTTTACCCGGTATGCAGAAGCCTTTGCGATGCCTAACGAAACGGCTGAGACGGTAGCCTACTACTACTTTAACGGTTTTGTAGCAAGATGGGGCGTGCCCTCTCACCTATTATCTGACCGTGGGACGAACTTCTTGTCGAAGTTATTTACCGCTCTTGGCGAGCTTAGTGGATCAAAACTGCAACGAACAACATCTTATCATCCGCAGGCTAACGGAGTTGTCGAAAGGCTGAATAAGACGCTCCGTACCATCTTCAGCAAATATGTGGATGCTTACCAGACCAATTGGGATGACCATTTGCCGTGGGCGCTTTGTGCTTACCGGACGTCCATTCATAGTTCTGTGGGGGATAATCCCCATTTCCTCATGACCGGACATGATCTGCGTCTTCCACTGGACACTTTCTTTGACGGTCGAAATGACGAAGTAGTACAGAACTTTGATCAGTACAAGCGGTCACATCTGTCAACCCTCTATCGGGCGTGGTCTGCAGCACGCCAGGTGCTGGAAGCTTCGGCGCAGAAAAACCGTTTAGCCTTCGCTAAGAAGGTGAATCCGATCCACTACGAGCCAGGCATGCTGGTTATGCGCAAAATCACAGGAGCAGCTCCATCCGGCATGTGCCAGAAGCTTCGTCCGAAGTACGATGGTCCGTATAGGATTCTGGAGAAGCTGTCGGAAGTGAACTTCAAGATCCAGAGAGTTGGAGCCCAATCAGCACCCCTGAAATCATTCACATTGAGAAGCTGACGCCTTACCTTGATCGTCCTGTCAAGAATCAGGCCTTGCGCCTCAATCAGTGAAAGCAGGATTATGGTAGTTTCAGACTTGCCGGGCTAAACGCCTTTATTAGGGCTTTGTTTTTTCTGTTTTACACTATGCGTATACACGTGTCTTTTTCAGTCCAATTGAAAAGGTCTTACGGTAGTTATGCGTTCGGGTTCTTCAGGGTGCATAGGGTAAGTTTCTCCACTATTGATTCCTTCTTTCGTTAGTGGGGGACCCCTAAAGTGCATATATACGTATTGTCTCTTTTTCGCTGTGTACACTTTGCAGGTGTATATATGTATACCTTTGTTTATGCTGGTACTGTTGTAGGCCTAGCAGCCTGCCTTGTCTGCAATTTAACATGCATTAAAATCTATACGTATGTCTGTGTTTCTTAGTTGGCCACTAAAGACACGTACCTGCTGGTCCTGCACCTTTTGGGGGGGGTTTCTCAAATTTTATAAGTTGGGTGGGTAAAGTTCTACTTTTTCCCTTCTCACCACCTATAAATTCTCTTATATTATTTGTTTATAATCCCCCCTCCCAAAAGTTTTTGTTCACCTATGTATATT
>JASAND010000229.1:0-10403 GCA_030248195.1 Trissonchulus latispiculum | reverse complement strand
GGCTCAACGGCCAAACCACGAGAAAAACAAGACCTGGTCTAAAAAACCGACCGGACAGTATAACAGTCAACCTCAAACTGACTAAAATTGGGGGTTCAGTCACCTTCTCCCCTCTCACTACCTGTCCACGTGAAAATCTGCAATTTCGGTCTTTTTGATTTCTTTTGATGGGAAGGCGAAACTATACGAAAGAAAAGGCATACGTCATGATAAGCATGACGTATGAGATTGCTTTTGGGCTCATGGGGCTCCCAAAATTTCTGTCTTAAGACGATTAACCCCACTTTCTAGTTTTGAACTTCTTAGGACGAAAACAGAGCAATTTTCCAAATCAGTCAAGCAAATAGAAACCACTATTTCACTATTATCAAGACAACATTTAAGGCAATTTCCACATAAGTCGGAAACACGAAAGACATCAAAAACCATGCGGTCAGATTTGTACAAAAATATAGGATTAGGATTCAACAATTATTGTACAAAAATATAGGATTAGGATTCAACAATTAGAGTACAAAAATTAGTTAGTATGTTGTACAAAAGTTAATTAGTTTACAGAATTGAAGTTAGCTCACAAAAAGTTCACAAGTAAAGCTCACAAGAGTTAGTAAGTCAGGCTCACAAGAATTAATTCACGGTTATCAAGCTTACACAGAGTCAACAGAGTCAAGAGTTTGAAAACAGAAAACAAAAAACAGAAAACAGTCGTATTTTTTAGCCAGTTTCTACCTCTGGGCTAAGAATGAATTTTTCTTGCCCTTACATATACACTGCGAAATGCCCGATTACGTAATTTTGGTTGGCAGTTTTTGAGAGCAGTTAGAAGGATGGGACAATTGAGTGTTTTAAAGTCTTCTTAACGGCACTGAGGGCGAGGGGACTCCGTCGCACCCAGAAAAGTTTAGAAATGCATCTTATCTTGCATCTTATTAGTCCTTCGTGCACGTTGATGATATGCAAATTAAGTTTTCAAACCAATTTTTGTAGAATAAGAACAAGAAAGTCATTCACGATGCTTTGTATGCTGTATGCTAATTAGGAAACACGATCAAATTCACGTCTACTCAAAGGAACATTATCAAAAATATAAACGTTTTACCGTTTTAAAACGTTTAATCGTTTTACAGAAAACTATTTTTTTTGCGCACGCAGCACAACTGCAGACAGAGCAATGAAGTTTTTTTGGTTCAACAGTGGACAACACTACTGCCTAAGTGTTGAATCGCTGATAGAATTGATGAAAAAGCTCCCAGTTCAACTAGGAGAAGCTATACAACGTGGCTCCAAGCTCCAACTCAAAAGCTGCAACTGTTTTTCAAAAAAAAACTGAGACTGAATAAACGTTTGTTCCTGTCGTTTAGAAACGATAAAAGAAACAACATTTCATGCGTTTTAACGTTTGGGTTTTGACACATAGAGCAAGGCAAAGCGGTATTGTCTTTAGTCGGGTTCACTCCAAGGCTATAATAGTAAGCAAGCAAGCAATCAGATTTCCAGCAATATAATGGCAATTGCAGTATTGCCAGCAATAGAATTACAGCAAAATAACTGAGGAACAGCAGAAAATCTGAACACTATGAACATTAAAAGCTGTAACTATAGAATAGCATAAATTGTAGGGAACATCTTCCGACAAAACTACGGCAGCGTACAACTCTTGCATACATATGGAACTTGGGTGAGACTCCTTATTATACACGCAGTCCATTAATACATATATATGCAAAGTCACAAAGATAAACATAACTCCTAAAGCTGACACGCGCTAGACTGCAAAATCTTACTCGCAGCAGGTCCATAGTTACCAATAGGTAACTATTTCTGTCCGTGGAAACTATGCACAAAATCTACAGTAGTTTTGCACAAAACTGTTGCTTGTTTTATAATATTACTGGAAAACTTAGCTCCACTCCACTTCTATATTCGCAACAGAGCTTAGTAACCAATAAACCAGCTTAGTATCATTATGTAGTAACATTTTTGATTCGCCACTGTGTCCATCTATTGTGAAACATTTATATTCTGTTCAAATGGCTTTACAGCTCCCAGTTCGTAAAAAATTCCGGAAAACAGGTGTTCTTTTTTCAGATTTAAGATTTTTCAGATTGGGCCGGTGAAAAACACTAATGCGTTACAACTGCCTGCCACAAAGCATATGCACTGTGCCTAATTTTCTCTGATTCTAACTGGTGTATGTTACGTGTATTGAGAAATAACATTACGGCCGAACTCTGAAATCCGACGCTGACGTGAGTAGTAGCAAATCTGGGGTTTCTGGCACCTCAGCCCTAAATCTCCTATGTTTAGCGTGTGAAATTTTATCCCAAAATCCATAGATTCGTAAAATCTAGCCTACCTAAGCCGTAAAAGTAGGTGCAGCCTGAAAGAATATCTATTTTAAAACCTTTAACTTAACTGCGGTGTAAAAACCTTTAACTTAACTGCAGTGTAAAAAACCTTTAACTTAACTGCAGTGTAAAAAACCTTTAACTTAACTGCAGCGTAAAAAACCTTTAACTTAACTGCAGTGTAAAAAGCCTTTAACTTAACTGCAGTAAAGGACGTCACTGCTGTCACACCTTCACATTGGCCTTGGTAATAGGTGAAAACAGTTGCTTCTTTGTTCCTTTCTAATTATCGAGTTTGCTATTAAGTGCAGTAGTGTGCTAGCCTGGATTTTACTTTGACCAACGAGTAGTTTCCCAACGTGTTCATAAAATTTCCAATTCTATTTTATTTTCAAAGCAATGCGTTTATTTTTTATATCATTCCTATTCTAAAGCCAGGAGCCGCGTATGAATTTTTTTCTATGGTGGAACGGATGAGGTGAGATCGATTAATACTAATGAAATTTATTACTAAGTTTCGAAAAAGTTACAGGGAAATGGCTGGGTGGGTTTGAATAAGGTTCATATGCAGCTTAACAAATTCATAACAGAGCACACATCACTATCACCATTAATTAAGATTTTTAATGACGAGTTTGGACTAAAAAGTCTGTTCCTTTTTGCATCGGGCTAGTAACGCCTTCCCTCGCCACGTCTTCCAGTACAGCGGGCACGCCCCCGACTGACGGGGCGTGGCGAGAGGTAAGGCACCCACATGTAGGCATGGGTGTCCAACACATGACGGGTCGAGACTTCCGCTGGGCACCGGTGCGTTGTTTGATGTTCCGTCACCAAATCCATGAAGTCACGCTCATAGATCCTTCCGACCGCACGGCCCATGCCGCTAGCCAATGTTAGATAGGTAGGGGTCCCGCCACGGACCATAGCGGACTAAAACAAAATAAAATTAATAGACAGTTTTACAGGGAACTACGCGCTAGTTTAACAGAGAAACTTAGACTAGTGAAAAGTAGCAAGTGTTCCACAAGCATTTGGAAGAACGAATTCCTTGCAATTAACCAAATAGCGTTTAGTTTCCACAAGAAAAGCACAAAACAGTCCATCAGCGGCAGTGCAAATATTAAATTCAGGGATTCCTGTGAAAGGTTCAGGTGATAGCTTCAACGTAATTGGTACTCATTAATTGCGAAGGCTAATTAATTAAGTAATTGAATTAATTAAATTATTGTTAGAGAATTGCTGATTTTTATTTTGTCGTCAACAAAAGTTCGTACTAAAGTCTGACCAAAAATTCTTGGAACCGAACTGTGAGCGCTTGTCGTGAGTTAACCTTTGAAGTTAGCCTGTATAAAGTATATATTTTTAGAAACCTCAGGAGGAGGAGAATCTGGTAAAACCATCATATCCGGTCTATATCCGGTTACCGGATGCCAAATCGATAAAAACGCTTCAGATTCGGAAAGACAATGCTAATTCATTCATATTCTAGCACATTGGTCCTTGGCCCAAGACATCTCCGAAGATCCGGTCGCATCCGGTCTATGTCCGGTAACCGGATGTCTAGGTCGCAAAAACTGTACAGCAAAATGGGTAGGTCGTACAGTTTTGCTGATTGAATTTTTAGATTCAGCGGGTCGAAATTAGTCTATATACGAAGTTTTGTTGAAAATTCGTCCCAGCTTGGACCCTTAGGTTGGGATTGGGGTATGCCTTGGAGTTGGCTCGCTTCAAAGTTGGGTTCGGCTTCAGAAGCCTGGTTTCAAAACCATTCCTCTAGGCTGAGTAGACACTTCCCCTCTAAGATTTTCTATAATGTGTATAAGGGCGAGTAGACAACGCCTAATTGGACCTCAAGTTGCTACTAAACAGGTCACTCCTCTAAACTATCTGCTTTTACAGCTCTTTGAATTTCTGTAGTGTCGTTGTAATTGTAGTAAGAGTAGCCTAACTTTAACATTCCTCTATCATCAATTGTAGATATAGTGCCTTTCTTGAGTACTGGGTTGAGACAAACGGCCGACATCCCTGCTGAGTAGAAGTTACGGTTGCAGACTCACGAGTAACAGATTCGCATTTCTTAATTAGTAGGTAAGGTAAAGGTAAAGTGATCCCTGGAGATAACTCCAACATACAGAAGGTTATAGGGTGCCGGTGCTTATCTCCGGATTCACAGCCCCAAGCCAGGAGCGACAACTGCTAATAATGTTGACTACATCTGTGGAAGGGGGGCCAGCCCTTCATCAGGCATTGCGTTAGAACACAGGCTCCTGTTACCTTCCCACCGCAGTGATAGCCATTTTCCGACCAGTTAAGGATAGACAGCTGGGTTGACTGGAGCCCACAGCGAACCGATATGTGCTTAGTCCCTTGCTCAAGGGGATTTGCGAAAGCCTTGTGGCAGCGGGGGTTCGAACCTAGGACCGTAAGATCTTTAGTCGAACACCTTACCACTCTGCCATCGCGGCAATTAGTAGGCTAGTTGAACTCACGTACTCTAGGGCGGACCGTCTGGATTAGGTTAG
Source organism: Trissonchulus latispiculum (assembly GCA_030248195.1). Lineage (NCBI taxonomy): Eukaryota > Metazoa > Nematoda > Enoplea > Enoplida > Ironidae > Trissonchulus > Trissonchulus latispiculum. Next base: position 5,533 of record JASAND010000229.1, on the reverse strand, counting down.
ACGAACACCAGGCTAGCCTAGTAGTTAGACATAAGAGTAGATTTTATCTTCTCGACGTCTGCCGCTGTAGCGAGAGTTAGAGCTTATAGAAAACCAGTTAACTGAAACAGATTTTCAATCTGAACTTAGGCCCTCTTGTTAAATGTTGACAGCTACTGAAAGTTGAATAAGTTTCCAGAATTATTAAAGTTCATGACGAAGAGACAAAATTAGAATCATACGGAAAATGAAAAAGCTGCCGTGACTATTTTTCGAAAACCAATTAGCTGAACGTCACAAAATGCTCTACGCGAGTGCTGTACTTATTTTTGTATCGGTGTACGTTTATTTCATTTATCTAGTTTTTCATGTAATTGTGTTCCTGAACTTTTATTGGCCCACGCTGTCATATTTTCATATAGCTTCAGGTATCCCAAGATCTATAACGCACATTATATTTTGTTTGGTCCACACATAAAATTACATTGGTACATATCTTTTGTATCTTTACAACTCACACACTTTGGCCCAAAAATCGAAGCAATAGCTGAGAAATTTCGTTCTTGTCACTGCATTGGCAAGTATCTCCAAAACCAGCAAGATTAAGAATATCTAGGTACCCTGAATATAATTTGATCTTTTAGAGACATCATCCAATTTAATCCAAAAAAGAAGTCAACATGCTGAATCGCCTAATTCAACTGCTTGAATTGAGAAATTCTTCGAGAAAGCAGACTACATTATCAATATCTTCAGTGGCCAAATACTGTGGAGTGGCAGGCGTAGTTTCTGTTTGTCTACCATTTTCCGTGGCAACGTGCCAAGGATTGTTTAAATCGTTCTGGAATGAAGATTTGATAACAACAGTAAAATTTGACAAGGTGTCATCTAACATCTTACCAAGGACTGCGGTGTGCCCTTTTTCCAAGTAGGTATTTAAGATTTTGTACAGACGCTACCCAGTCCACCGTAAAGGTAGCAAAACGCATCAATGAAAAGCTGGTTTAGCTGATAGTGTTTAGACAAAACTCTAATTTCCGTTAAATTACTGTAAAATTGATACTAAAAAGATGCTGAATCAAAAAAGTTTTAGTTTAGTATCTTTAGCTCAAATGGTTTATAATTAATCCGAACATTTTCATCTTTAATGAAATACACTACGGAGTCCAAAATCCTTTGTCAGTTTAGGTTTCGGAAGGATCGTTTCGAGAATTTGGTATCGAAGGACATCGAATTGACCAACATTTCCTTCTTCGATATTTCTGGTGCAATATTGCCCAGCTTCCTGATACCGTACATATGCGTCTGTCAAAACATTCTGACTCCAGGCAAATGACCGAATTCCGAGCCATTTGGCAGCTTGTACAGTGCCATGGAAAGCTGCTGAGGAAACCGGCTATTTGTTTCGGAATTCGCTACTTGTGTTTCAGTGTAGCAAAACTCTGTGGAATCTTGCTCTTGTGTTTGGAATTTAGCAGATTGTGTGAATTCATAGCTAAATTACATTAGGAAAGCTGCCATTCGTAATGGAAAATTGCTATTCACCGCCGGTTGCGGAAAGTTGTCCTGGAAACTGCCAACTATGACGGAATTTTGCTGCTTGTGATTCCGCTGTTTTCAACTCCGTGGAAAGCTGCTGTCCAGTTTTCCAATGTGGAAAGATCGTGATTGTGGTCAGTTGCCGGGAGTCAGAATCTTTTGATAGACGCAATACTCAGCTATATTGGCAATCCATTGCAAATGTTGGTAGAAAATAGTGACCGTGTCGGGCCGATAGCAGTTACCGTATCCAATTATTTGAACAAAAGAAATCTGACTTTGCTTCACATCATGCGACACATCGGATATGGGTGCAAAGATGTTATTAAAAGCTGCAAGGTGGACGGCCGAACTGTTTCGATTGAAAGCTGCTGTAACGATGACGAACGATTCGCTACACCCTTGGGGTTTTGCCCAACGTTATCCGAGCAAGCTCAGAGGACGATTGGGCATTAAAACTTAAATGAGGGCATTATGAACGTTTAAAGTTTTCAGTTTGAATTGCTATTGTCTCTGAATTGGTTTGTTATGGCTAGTTTTACTGTTGCCTTTGTAACGGTTGTTTCTGATGGAATTCATGAAATGGGGGAGGTGGTGATGGAGGTATCGGTCCTGGTGCTGTTCCCTGATGGTGGTATCTACGAAGAAACCTATAGGACCCGGGCCCCGGTGGCATTCAACTTATTGACTGAAAAGCAAAAGGCTTCGTTTTATCGGGCCAGATCGATGAACGGGCTGAACTGGGTGGATTCACCACAGCTGGGAACGAAAATGGAGGTGTCGGCTAGGGTTTGTGAGGTTATTCAGCAGAAAGGGGCAAAGGTGGTGATCACCAAAGGGACTGCCCAGCACAAATTGCTGGTGCAGACCTTTTCACTGGCTGAATTGAAGGTTGGGTTGTATGATGCCGGTTATCATCTGGACTATCCAGCTTTTCCCAACATGCCACGTGTGGAAGGTGTCCCTTGCTGTGGAACTCACAAAAGAATGAGATTCACCAAGAAGAACATTCAATGTGCCCGTCACCGAGCCCACCAACTGAAGGAAACCTTTCTAAACTTTAATGAATGAACTGAATTGTATTGTCGTAATGTAATGTACTTGATGTAAATAAATGAATTAAAAAATGGGAAAAAATGAAAAGAGAAAAGAATTGTATAAAAATATTAAAAATGTAAATAAAAAATATCCGCCTAAATGGCTAAGTATCCGCCTGACTGGCTATTTGCCTAAAGGCTTTAAAATTAGTTGGAATTTAGGAAATTAATAAAAGGAAGACGATGATTTCAATATAAATAAACAAAATTAGGACTTGGAAAGATAGAATTTGAAATAAGCAAACGCTGCCGATACAAGCCGAATGCGATGTGTGGAAGCAACCATCGGTGAAATGGAAAATTATTTGGTTGATGGATCCAATGTGAGCTGCCCTTCATCATTGACGGTCGCCTCTACCAGACTGTAGAACAATATTATCAGTCTCGGAAGGCTTGGTACTTTAATGACCATGATGCTTATAAGAAGATTCTGGAATGCTGGGCACCGAGTCGGTGCAAGGAACTGGCTAAAGACATCAAGGGATTTGATAAAGCTGAATTGCGTAAAGCTGCGGAAGATGTGATGCTGACTGCTCTAAGAGCAAAGTTTGGGCAGAACAGGGCAGCTCGGGACAAACTCCTGTCAACAGGCAGTGCAACCTTGGCCGAGGCATCTAAATACAACAAATTCTTTGGCATTGGAATGGCAATCAATGAAGATGGTGTCGAAGACAGAAGAAACTGGAAAGGACGCAACGTTCATGGAGAAAACTTGATGAAAATACGTGATGAACTCAAGTAATTGTTTTGTGTTGCCCTTGTGTATACTTTGTATATAAATTGTATATTGAAAAATGAATGCAGAAAACAAGGAAGCATTCAAAAAAAGCTATCCAGGACATTCCAGCATTTCCCAACATGCCACGTGTGGAAGGTGTCCCTTGCTGTGGAACTCACAAAAGAATGAGATTCACCAAGAAGAACATTCAATGTGCCCGTCACCGAGCCCACCAACTGAAGGAAACCTTTCTAAACTTTAATGAATGAACTGAATTGTCGTAATGTAATGTACTTGATGTAAATAAATGAATTAAAAAATGGGAAAAAATGAAAAGAGAAATGAATTGTATAAAAATATTAAAAAAATTGTAAATACAAAATATCCGTCTAAATGGCTAAGTATCCGCCTGACTGGCTATTTGCCTAAAGGTTTTAAAATTAGTTGGAATTTAGGAAATTAATAAAAGGAAGACGATGATTTCAATATAAATAAACAAAATTAGGACTTGGAAAGATGGAATTTGAAATAAGCAAAGATTACGCTGCCGATGCAAGCCGAATGCGATGTGTGGAAGCAACCATCGGTGCCATGGAAAATGATTTGATTGATGGATCCAATGTGAAGCGCTTCCTGGAGGCTCACTTCCCGGATTGGACTGAAGATGGTCTGATATTTCTATTGATATCAGACTCCTGCTCTCATATCCTATACAAGGACTGGGTAACCAAGACGGGACTGTTTCAGTCGTCAGGGTTTCAAGGCCGTCAACAACTTCATCTAACGGCCATTCACATCAAATAGTAAGTAGCTTAACTAGAGGAACAACGAAATTAATAAAAGGGATTGGTATTTTAATATAAAGGTATTCAGACATTGAATAAACGTACATAAAGCTACTAAAATGATTGAACCATATGAACACCAAGAGTCTAACTTTGGTTTGAAATGGATACAGATTGATGACCGTGTCCCAATGGACAGCGAAACCTGGATCACTCGGATAAGCAATCTCTTGAGAGGCAAACGTAAAGTCTCTATGATTGTCAACAGTGGAACTGGAACACTGGTGCCCATTGGACTGACTGATGTGCGGGACTTTCCCAAACAGACTGTGGCCCACATTCTTCATAACAAAACCGCGATTGAGTTCTTTCTGTTCTATGTTCCCGAGCAGGAAGCTGCGGATTCTGCGGATGGATTCGATTGAACTGCGGATGAAGGCTAACTGACGGAAACAACAAACCTCTTCGGAGGTTCCGCCTAGTACTTCGAACATGGCATTGGAACTTTGTTGATTCTTGCAATAATCTCTTTATTTTGTTTTAGAAATTATGGATCTTGTTAACGACAATTTAGTGCTATTTTGTAATGACATGGATACCGAGCCTATATTGAATTATCTGGTGGAAGTGGGACTATTTACACAAACGTTGCGGATAACCTCAGGATTCGCTCACCATCTCATGACAGAAATCTGGATGTGATTACCGCACTTAATCGCCACGGTCCCAATGGCTCAATTCTACTTAGAGAAGCGCTTCGAAAATCTGGACAATACGACCGCATGATGATTTTGCCGGGTCCCGATCAGCCACTACAGAAGTGTATAACTTGGAAAATTTATACCCGTCTGAAGAAGATTGAACTACAAGGAAAGGAAATTTTCCCATCAATGGAGACCGCACGAATTGACGTTGCATTTGTCCTGGGGCCCATGGACTGCGATGCTCGAACTGTGGAATTTACAGAATGGTTGGAAAACCACCCCTGTAAACGATGGACAGTGCCTGAGTGGCTCATTACACCGTGGAATCATTATGACTGCAACCATTAACTTAAATTTATACAGTATATATGACTTACCTTGTACTGTAGTCATTTGTAAACCCTGCTGTACATTGCTTGAAATAAACATTTTCCGCCAGTCACACTGGCTAGAGAATTTTAAATTCTCTTCATAAAATACTAACAACTAACCTCAAATAAACAAACTTTGCATTTTCATCACAAATTGTTAGCCGCGTACAGCACGGAGCTTAGTTAATAGCAGAAAACTAAGCTCATATTTGAATTCTACATGCCTGAAAACCCTATATGCAAACTTTTTCCCGTCGAAAAGGGACAAATTTCAATTTTAAGCTAGGGTCAGCAATGGTTCCGGTTCATGGTTAAGGTACAGCACGTAGATTAGCTATGT
>JASAND010000228.1:0-26000 GCA_030248195.1 Trissonchulus latispiculum | reverse complement strand
TAGGCCAGTGGTTCGAATCCAGCTCAAGTCAGTATTTTTTCTGAACCAAATTGTTGTTTTTACAGAAAATCGCTTCAGTGTTTTCGCTAAAGCATTCTTCACCGTTCCTTCGGCTATTCGTTTACTATTATATAATTAAATTGTATAACTGATGCGTACGGCCGGATTTTTTTGGCCCGGCCCGGCCCGGCCCGGCCGCGTGGCCCGCTCCAAAACCTTGTTCGGACCGGCCCGGCCCGCTGCAAAAAAGTTTCGGCCCGGCCCGGCCCGCAAGCTGACAAAATTCGGCTCGGCCCGGCCCGCAAGTTTACAAAATTCGGCCCGGTCCGGCCCGCCAAAAGAAAATTTTCGAAATTTAAAAAAAATTATTTCAAAGGCTTCCATGCAGGACGGAAACGCTAAATTATGCTACGAAATGTTAAATTTTGCTGTAAATTAACCAGAATGAGTAAATGTTTAGCTTATTTTGGTGATTTCAAAACATTTTTGAGAGTCGATCCGGCCCGGTTCGGCCCGTTCTGGCCCGCAGTTAAAAAATTTCTCGGCCCGGCGCGGCCCGGCCCGGCCCGCAGGCAAATGGATTTTCGTCAATTTTCGAGCAAACAGCATAGCATCTGTGCAATTCAATTTTTCCAGCACATGCATTCCCACATATCAACGCGTGCGGCTTTTGTTTATTTTCAACTTGATATTGATGTACGTATTACGCGCTTGTTTTATTATTAGTTGAAAGGGGACCCACTGTCAGAAATCAGCTGCCGGTAATTTGAGAAGGGGAAACAGGAAGTCAGCGCTTCTAAACAGATTAAATTAAAGCACGCGCTTTTAGTGCAATCCAATTGCTCAATCAGTATGCCGTAACAGTTGCTTAATGTTATATGTAAGTAGTGTTAAAAGTCCGAAGCTTGTAACTAAACACGGCTAAGTTTGTGAATGATAAATTTTAATTCGGGATTACTTAAACGCAGTTTACCACTTAATTTTTAACAGCAAAAATAATTTTTGTGACTGGCGGACTAGCTTAGGCATCCTAACTTATCAATTTACTTTTAACTTAAAACTTAGATTTTTATATAACTTGGCATGCTGATCTATTTCATTAATGATCCGATTTGGACTTCGATTCCCTGCTGAATCCCTTGACATCTTTTCCACATAACATTCAGCTAACTTCATACATCTCAATCACTGCATTCTAAATTAAAGGTATAAGTGTTAGACAGCCGGTAGGTGACTGAAAACCAGAGCAACTTTTCCTAATTGAATGATGGAAATTGGCCATCGGCCATGCTGGAGTGCTCTGAGGGAAATGAAGACAGTTTTGCCACTTAGGATAACCTAGCCAAATTCCAGTACAAGAAATGCTATATGCTTTATGCTTATGCTTTATGCTCTTTTTTTTTCTTCCCCCCCTCCTAGCTAGCCAACTCCCTTTTTTTTCACATTCTTTTAAACTACACCCTACTTCTCGACCAATATCCAAGCAGCTTAGGCGATTGTCTTACAGTGGTAGGCCTCGAAATCATTCAGATTTGTTAAATGGCATACAAATTTTGGCATACAATGATGAAGTTTACTACCAACACTCAGAAGTTTAGAAAATTAATGCAATTTTGCTTTTTCTGTTACGGTTTCAATGGTTTCTGAGTACGATTTTTGAACAACTGTGACTTTTGCAAAGCATTGCTAATAAGGGGGAAGAAACTTGGAAAGTGTTAAACTTTAGTTTGCATTGCAACAAAACCCGTAACCGGATGAAAAAGCGAGTAACTGCAATTTGGTGCAATAATTAAGAAAATTTTGCAGAAATTACAACTGCTGCGATGAAAAGGCTGTTCTTTGAAATCATTGCCAGTTCATAGAATTTGCCATTCTTAGTTCGGTTTCATTCGGCTAAACCTCAGTTGAATCGAGTTTCTATTCAAAATTCAATCCTATTCTTGAGATACTATGACTTTTGGAAGACCACCGAAAACCTGTCCTAAATTTTTAAAGAATTAACAATAATGCCAAAATTTACACTTTCAGCTTCAGCAATGGACTGAAAATTTTAAGAATATAATTATTTATGCAGCTGGTTATGGTAGTAGTAGCGGTAAGAGGAAAGCGATATATAGCGCCATCTCTAGTACTGTTTTGTCTGGCTGCTTTTCAGTCATTGATGATTTTGCGCCCTACTCGGTGCAATACATTCCAATCCCCGTTTCTTCTAGATCTGCGAAAACGGACCGGGTCGGGTTCCATAACTGAGGAGAGTAAAAGAATTGAAATTCATGTTTTCACAGTTTTAGTCATTTAAAATCAAAAACCAGAAATTGATAAAAAGTTGCGGCTGCTGAATGTTAATTACTTTGGATCATGTTATTGTTTTTACTCGGCCTGCACATATCAACTTAGGAGGGATAAAACCAAGCTTACAAGCGGGTTTTGATTGTAACGTTAAGTTTTAATAAAAATAACGTTTACATTTTTAACATTTTTACACGCTACAAAGTATTTAATAAACAAGAAAGTAAAACATAAACAAGGATGAATTCTACTCCATTTTTGTCTTCACAACTTTAGCTTATACTAAGCGGAAGAAAAGCTGATCAGAAACGGACTTCAACTTCGTGATTTGCGACCCAGCAAACCTTTAATACATGTAGTTCTAAGATTAAATTCGCTACATTAAAGAAGTTTATAATGCATAGTTGAGCTTAGGACAGCTAAAACTGTTTTGTACCAAATTTTAGCTCGATGAGTTGAGTCTTAAAATTTTTGAACGGCGAGATAAAGGAAACCAGGCCCTCACTTTCACTCTTTTTCCCATACTCTTGCTGGTACGCAGGAGGCAGTAATGAGACAGGGATTTCACTGAATCTCTAACATTTTCAGGGAATTTGTGAAATTAGTTTTTGTAAAGGTTGATCAGACGTCGGGTCGGTCAGTCCTTTTATCTTTGGTAAAACACCAACAACAGTAAAACTAACGTAAAACCAACAATCCATGGGAATCCATTCTGTAACAATTTAACAACGTTTCCTCAAATTGAACGAAATAAGGAATTTCACAAATTCCCTGAAATTGACACGGGATTCTGTGAAATCCCTTTATATTACTCAGAGAAACTGTGAAATAACATGTTATAATATGAGCTTCACAATTCCCCTAAAAATGTTAGGGACGTTGTGAAATCCCTGAAATTTTTAGGGATTTCGCTGAATTCCTGGTTTCACAATATCACGCAGACGCATCTTCTTTTAGATCTTAACTAATTTCAGCAACATTCTTTTTAACATTTATTCTATTTTTTCTAATTCTCCGCACTAACTCGGCGAAGATTAGTTACTGGGTATCTCAAGGATTTCCTAAAACGTTATCGTTTCTTGTTCAGGCTATCTTGAGACCTGCGTCACAGCAGACTCTGACACGTCATGCTTGCTTAGTTAGAACAGATTGTCTAAAACAACTGCACAATTGATTCAGTCGAAGACGAATTCTCCTTTCATGTATACCCAATTATTAATACAACAATAAATTGTTCTTGAAAATTTTTCTAGAAGGAAGTGCAAACAAGACCTTCAGGGGAATCTTTGTTCCTCCTACGTGACTACAGTTCAAAGTTATCCTCAATTCAGACGTCCCCAGGAGTTAGGTATGTATGATTCATTTCGCAAAAGGCTTCAGCTGAGCAAACCTACCTAGCTATTAGCAGAGGTACTGTTTTAAGCTCAGAGGCAAGACAGGCAGAAAGAAGAGAAGCTGGAATTAGAGGTTCAGAGGCGCAGAACCTTTAGTTTAGCTCTTAGCTAAGCGCACAATAGGACTTCAAAATGCACAGGCGTATGTATACTGACTGAGGTAAACCTCCCATCTAATTTAGCACTGAGTCAGCGCAGCCGATAAGGAAACTGTTCAAGCCAAGTCTTGCTGAAAGAAAACTAATTATCCCTGCAGTGACCTAATTGCAGTGAAATAATCCCAGAAATTTCTAGAAGTCTTTGGTCTTTTGTTGCGCAGAGAAACAGTTGGCTGAGAATTGAGAACCTCAGAAGGACTCAGAATTCGTTCTCAGTTTGCGCTTTCGATTGGTTTATCATTTTGTGAGCGATAATTAGTTTTCTATTCAGAGAGCACGAGGATTAGCTCAACATCTAGACTGTCTGCCAGGCATGCTCTCAACTTCCTGGTTTAAAGCTTATTTTCCATATGCCTTACTTTATTTTCCATATGCCTTACTTTCTGTGCATTATGGATGGATGGGTGCTTCCTCTGAGTTCATCCTAGATATCAAGTTGTACAAACCAGGGTGGGTTGTTGTAACTTGCAGCGGCTAGATCTGCATGTCCTCGACCCAGCCGGTCACATTTGCACCTGGGTGGCCGGTTGGGGCAAGAGTTAATTAAAATAGGATAACAAGGATCTATATCATATAACCCTATTATAACTTGGTGGGGCCGGGGGCCAAGACACACATAAAATTTAAGGAGCATTTCAAGACAGCAGTAGAACAGAGCGGAGAATTAAGTTATGCTTATTTAGCTCACACAAGCTTGATCGCTTTCGACTCTGTTACGAAAAGGATCGAGTCAAATTTAACTTTTTTAACTCCACTCAACTCTGGCCTGAAACTATCTTAAGCCAATCATTGCTACTACTCTTAGCCACAGTTCGACTATTCTTTTGTACCTAAACGAATGTCCACAACACCACTGTAGTGAAGCAAGCCACAAAAGAATACCTAGCAGTTCTTAGGAAATTAATGAATCTTAAAATCCTTGCTTTAGAATCAGAGCTTATTTTTTCATTAAAGGAAAACAGCTTATTTAAATAATATTTTTACACAATATATCTTTAAGCCTACTCCGTTATTATAAACTTTCCAGAAGACAGTACAGAAAAAACAGTATATCTTTCGAATTTACTAATCCCCCGAAGTGACTGATGTAACTGAGTGCGTTCCATTAGAAATTAAAGCCGTCCAGCTGAACCTGACATCGAAGTCGCTTAACGGAACTCAAACGAAGGGTTGATTAAAAACGGTAACTGATTACGCGGGTCATAACCTCTTTACGTAATCAGATTCCGCCTACGATATAATGTTATGCTAATTAACTGTGAAGTTTTTGTTAACCGAATTGAATTCGGTTTGTCAACTTCATCTGCTCAGAAGCTCGGCGTTTTTGGCCCAAAGATGGCTAATTATACAGTGGTCGATGAAACGCAGACGTTCAGTGTATACAACAATATTAATTTGAAAGCTTGAGATTGTCTTTACAGGCTAAAGTGAATCGCATTTCGAATTCAGCTATACAGCAACAGATCTTGAACCGTACCGTACCATACCTAGAGTATGTTTTACAGAAAATGGTGGCTGCTTCCAAGCATATCATTTTCGGGGTTTTCAAGACTTCGAATTTCACTGCTTTCATTGGATTAAATTTTTGAACTGCTGCACATACTTTAAAAGTCTCTAGAACTACATTATATTTTACGGATTAAACTTAGAAAATCTACAGACCATTACACTTTATTATTTGTATATTATTTCCTTGATTCTACTGCCTGTGCCTATTAGGTGCAGGCAGCAATATCCTTTTCACTTTCTCCTCATGCTTTTGATAGTTCAATCCATATATAAGCTTATTTAATTTATCAATTCAAACAAGACCCTTTATCTCATCAGTTTGTGTGTTTATTTTTATCTCCATCATCAAACCACAACCATCACTAAACTACCTCTAACATCATTAGTTAAAATTATTTACCAGACCAAATGTTCTATTTTTATTATCGTCAGAACAGTATATTAGCTTAAAAGGGATTTCTGACTAAAGCTGGTTGTAGCAGGGCTGACCTGTTTATTATGTTTTGCCAATAGGAACTATCTATCTGCTCTGAGTCAAACCCAATCAGGAAAGAAGATGCGCGCAGAAGGTTCTGGTCTCGTCTCGTCTGGCCGGCTTAATCTTACAAATCCCACTTTCCTAATCACCTTCTCCCCTTTCGCACTCTCTTGGCGAACGAGTACGTACTGTAGCTAAATATATCTGCCAAAGGGTTACCAGGGGTTACAGAACAGTACTCGGCCGAAAGAATTGTGCTCTAATTTATATTGAATAGTTTTCTTCTGCTGGCTTCCCCCCTTTTGCCTAATAAAGCGCCAAGACAATTCTATTAATAGAGGCGCTTGTAGTTGTAGGTTGAGCTAAAACAGGCTTGGCTAAAGAACTGTAGGTTGTTAGCTAAGGTTCGCTCTCTATCTCTCTCTCTCTCTCGTCACCGCATGACTGCCTTCAAATCCAAGCCTGCCAACCTCATCACGTGCCCCCCTCCTAGAAAGAAATGTCAGGAATAAAGTTTGGCCTAACCCTCATTTGTGCAATAGTCTAAGGCTTAGAGGCGGAACCTAACCGACCATCTCTCTCCGCTGGAAATCTTTGCTAACAAAGCACATGAATAAGCGGGATAAGCCTAGCTAATTAAGAAGAACTTTTTTATTCGATAGAAAATTATAGGATTATTCTAACCATTCTGTTATAAGGTTTCTCTTTGAGAAAGTTGTGCCTCAACTTCTTAGCTAGCAGATAAGATAAAAGTGCCGCTTCTAAAGTTTTCCGTTTGTGCGTCTATTTTTATACACTGGCTTACGGTAGTATTCAAAACAACTGCATAAGCTATAAGTTTGATACCTACACTTTGTGAGGCATAAAAATCTAATCATTCTCTCTTTGGCTTATTTCAGAACGGGAAGCCTATTATTATTGCAACCACCTGTCAGGAACTGCATTCAGAGGAACATTCCAGCACAAAGACGGAAGGAACGGACGGAGACGAAAGAGTGACTATCAACTTCCCTGTGATAAAAACCAATTCAGTTCTTCTGGAAGAATTACCCATGAGCCTAATGGGATCCACCGTTATCTCTCGACCTCCCTCGGACCATTCCTCCGAGGGTACGGCACCCAGCTCCACCCCTGGGTCCCTGGAACGACCACCCACCGAGGCCTACGGCGCCTGTGGTACCCTGTCGGAGGAATTCATCAAGACGGGTTCGCCGAACTTTATCTGTACCCGTCTGCCGACCCACTGGCGCTCCAATAAATCTCTACCGGTCCAGTTCACCGTGGTGGCCTTAGGGGATGTGAACGACGGGACTGTGGTAACGATCAAGGCGGGCAATGAGGAGAACTTCTGCGCTGAGCTGAAGAATGCCACCACACTGATGAAGAATAAGATTGCCAGATTCAATGATCTGCGCTTCATTGGACGAAGTGGTCGAGGTAAAAGATTTAAAATTAATTTTTTAAATTCACAGTAAAATTCATGTTAACAAAAAATTTAAATGTATATATGTATAACTAATCGTAGTATGCAAAAGTATAAATTTTATTAAGGACTACATTCAGTGTAGATAGTGATTAACTGCAGATTACTAACATGCTGACTTCTCGTTGAAAATCCTCAGTAATCAGTAGCTTACTGCTCCACTGTACGTCATTAGTTAGCCCAGAATGCGACGAGTTTTTAATTATTCGGTCAGTTTACTGAACAATCTCAAACTGACGGCCATGTGTGTTTTAAATTTCCTCACATTTTATTGTTTTGCTCCAATGGTAATAGCATAGAGTATTGGCTTTTTAATCTGAGTTTAACTTTCAATTTCGAATGATGTCAAATCTTCTGGTTTTTGCCACCAAAGACCAGATGTCTCGAAAAGTTTGCTTTTATTGCTCCTGGTACGCTAAAACAATAAAACGAATTAATTGTCATGCCAAATAAACCTAAAAACTAGACGAGACGAACATCCAAGATAGCCATTTGTTATTAAAGAATTTGAAAATATTCTTATTAAGGAAAAACTAATAATTTGCCTGTTTTGCTTATGCTAATTAGAAATAACCTGGGAAATTTTGTTACTTCTGTCTACATTGTGTAGTTATTTTTAGGTAAATGCCTCAACCTTGTAATCACCGTGAGAACCAGTCCACCACAAGTGGCCACTTATGAAAGGGCCATCAAAGTGACCGTGGACGGACCCAGGGAACCTCGCAATAAGCCTAAGGGTAGGTTGAGGGTTTTACGTTTTTGCAGTTTCAGTTCCAACAAACCTGCAGTTTACAAACAAATCCAAGGCCCTTTTTTCCAAGGCCCTTGAGTTAAACGAGTAAAAAGAGTTAAAATTTACTCAATCCTTTTCGCGCACAGGGTTAAAAGAGTTAAACAGTTCATTTTAATTCACCCGCAGGGTTAAACGAGTTAAAAAATTTTAACTCTACTCTTTTAACTCGCACGCGAAAAGGTCCCAAGTTTACGGCGGTGAAACTATTGCATATATATAACCATGCTCAACAACGACTGAATATTTATATAAACTCAAGCGTCCACACTCTAGTTTAATTAATATATTTCGCTAATTAATAATATTATTAATTATTAAGAAAGCAAGCTCGGTGTAACTTTACTAACACTATAATATGTTCAATTAGTTTTTTAATGTTTCAGAGATGGGAAGTCGAAGTCTTAAACGTTCTACTAGAACTGACGATCTTCTATACAGCTCTTTAGGGCCCAGTAAGTTTAGACTTGTTTTTGAGAGGATTGGCCAGTTGCGTTTAGTTTAAACCATAGCTGAGATGTAAGACCTGTAATATTAGTGTATATGAAACTCCATACGCAGGTAATGCCAAGTGACAACAGCTATGCTAAAAACAGTGAATTAGAAGGCAAATTTTCTCGTTGTCATACACAACTGCAAACTCAAGACTCTGACTCAAAATATCTACGTTTACAGAGTCTTTTTGTTATTTTACTTTATTCCATTATTTTTGGTAATTTTTTATTACTCTTTTTAAGCTTTTCACGACGAGCAGCAACTGGCCCTGAAACTGCGCAAATACTCTGTAGACGGGAGCAATGGAAACGGATTTCTCAGCAGCTCCAATGGAACGGGTGGCGCCCTTCTGTCTCCGGCCGGGACTGGAACCAGCAGTCGTCTTCAGAGTCTCAACGGGGCCGGGGACGAGGCCATGGCTCATCGCCATCTCCGTCGCCTGGCTGCCGATGGGAACATTCGCTGTCCCCTTCCAGTCTATGCCATGCCCGCTCGCTGCGCCCCCGGTCCACCTCCGTGTCTGGGCCTTTGCCCAATCCCGGGTCAGGCTGATCTCTATCCCAGACTTCCCTCAAGCTGGATGTCCAACCTACTCTGTCCCCCTCTGACCCTTCCTTCCCCTCTTGCCGCCCTCAATCCGAATCCTCTTTATCTGGACGCCGCCGGCCCGCCGGGCTCAAAGTTTCCCTCTCTGGGAGCAGTCCCTCCCATGACCGGACCACCCACGATGGCCTCTCCCAGACCCAGCTTCAAGGCTCTCACACTTCCCCTGGTTACAGCGGCGGAGATGAGCCCGCTCACGACCGGGGCGCCGCCCCAGCCGACAACGGCCAGATCTGAGTCCCCGACGACGGAACCGGAAATCCAGGTTGAGGAAGTGATCAACAGTGACTCGCAGACCCAGACGGATGCGACGGAAGAGTATCCGGAACTGGCAAAACTTAAGGAAGCGAAAAAGCTGTTGTAAAAATACAGAATCTTCATATAGATAGACTATGTTCACACGACAACTAATATATATGTAATCATTGGCCAGCACCCTACAGTACATATAAAGATTAATGTAATATTTCCTGTAACTATTATGACTAGTAGATATTATGCTGACAATAAATTACAGTTTTGTGTATTGCTAAATGCTAATGCTAAAATTGTACAGATACTGCTAAAAAGGAAACAATGCACAATGTTTGGTTTATGCTGCCATATTCCACCAGATCCACAAAACAAACCGGCTAACCAAAAACACACCCAATTTAGTATAGTGTAGTCTAGACCAGAAAGGGAAATTCTTACAATGACATAACGATAAATACAAACAGAAACAGCGAAAGACAGATTTGTCACTGTACAGCACAGAATCTGGGTGGGACCCGCTAACTTGTGGCCCAAGGAAGGGTTCGAACCTACAACAAGCTTCCGGTAGCTAAACCGAAGCTATACCACTTGAGCAGCTAGAACTCACAGTCTTCGGGTGACTGGCCCCGGCCCACCTTTAGACCTACTGAGGCACAATCGCTTAGTTGGAATCCGAACCCAAACGACATTTTTGGGCACTTACTCGACTGAAAGAAGCAGGCCTAATGCCCGGTTTATAGTGTCCATTCGGACATTTGTCCGTAGGAAAATGTTCAACCCCCTCAGCTCAACTTTTCTTGCGAACAAACGGACAACTTTTACGGACAAACAGGTCTGTTCATTTGAGTCTACGATCAAACGGGCAGACGGCCAAACGGGCAAATATTTATATATAGAATATACATGGATTCAGCCGCAGGCCATCATTTCATACAAACTGAATCTGTAGGTATTTTGTTCTTTTAAAGTTCACAATGCTTATGTATAATTCAGGACGTAAGCACATCATCGCCATCTAATTAATTTCTTAATACTCAACAGTAAAAACCTAAGACGCAGTTACATGCTAGTTCTATTCAAAGAAAGCTTCAAGGTTTACCACAATAGAGTTCATTTCTTTCATCACTACAGTCTAGATAATTAACCCTAGTAATTATTGAAGGCTTGAAACAGGACTGAGCTAGCTTGAAAACATAAATGGAAAAGATCGACTAATAGCTGGAATTGAGTGGAATAAAGCTTAACCTAGAAAAACATTCCACACATCTAACACAACACAAAGTAGACCTGGCCTTATATGTGACAGAATTGTGCATGTAGTACACAATGTTAGTTCAAACTGGCACTCCGCGTCATTGTATGTCTGCACAATTCGCATTTCACATTGCAAAAATGAGTATGTTTCCAACGAGCGCATTCGTGTCTGTATGCTTTCGTGTTTGTTCAGAATTACCACTCCTGCCAGAACTCAACTCTGTCATATTGTAAGGCTGATGGGATCATTGCAATCAATGCAGATAAGGTTTTAGATCAGACATCAAGTACATAGTTTGCCAGTCGTACGTAGGGCTGTCCCGATAAAAGATTCTCCGGGCCGGGCCCACTGACTCCCCCGGGCCGGGCTCGGTGCCGGGTCGGGCCCGGCCCGGAGCAGCTACATGGTTACATGGCCCGTTACAAGGCCCGAACGGTCCAAACCAATGCCGACACAAAATTCGAAACCTGACAGCTCAGATCTACACACTCAAATTTATTTTTTATGGAATCTTTTATGTTATACAAGCAGCTTTGAAAACGGGATTTATGGGTTATTGCTTTCAGCACAACTGTTTAATTAATAGTCTGAGCCTTAGTTATGGTGTCGCATAAAACTAAACTTATGTGAAAGTGTTAAGTTTTAAACCTTATAACGTTGCAACAAATGTTTTACCCTTATTAACGATCGTGCTTCACACTTTTGAAACTTGACGTGAGAGTTATGGCCGACAACATGCCGGGTTGGCACTTCTCTGGGCTGGTGAACTACACTACTCAATTGTCATTCGAAAACAAAATCAGAACAAATTTAAGTAAATAGAAATTCTTTTAGGACAAAGAAATTATACAAGGAGCATTTTCTCTAAGCCATTATCTCATCACGCCACCAAGTCTTCATATAAATGTGAACAAATGAGAAAGTAATTTAACTTTACATTCTACATGTAAAAGTGCAATAGACAGGCAATAAAAGAATAACTGTAGACTTGGTCACAATGTGCCCTGCGAGTCCGTTTGGGCCCGGTAGGCCCGGTGAGCCCGGTTGGTCCGAGGTTTGACCCGGCCTTGTAACGGGCCGGGCTTTTGAGACCCTCCGGGCCGGGCTCAATCAAAAACTTCCAGGGCCGGGCCTACTCCGGACTGTTCCGAGACCAGGCCCGGCGTAGGTCCGCAGCTCGCTACAGGCCCGGGAACAGCCCTAGTCGTACGTAGGTCGCATGTAGATAGTCCTAGGCGTTCAAGGTGTTCAAGTGAACACGGGAGTTTCTCAGAGTTAGACGCGAGTCGGGAGTACCCGCGGGGCAGGCCGAAATTTACTACCCGCAGCGGCCAGCGCGGGCCAATGCGGGCCGATGTTTGGACATAGGTTTCTTTATAAGTCATAGCTAATGTCATGTCTTAAGTTTTAGAACAATGTAGAATTCGAAATTTACCTAATTTTAAACAAAACAATAGTTTTCCTTAAAAAACTTTTGCACCTTCGGCGCCATAGGACTATTGTTCTTCGTCACAAAAACCTTAGAGTGCAGATGATTGTTCCTTCTTTATATTAAATGGGAAGATTTTGGTGGCCTAAATTTTTGGACGATGGCCTAAAAGTTATAGGATGCACGGTGCAGTGTTTTAATGTCATGAGCATTGGTTTAGGAGCTTGGACAAACTTGATGCTACTATGCCGTCGTAGCTCATTTGGCAGAGCGTGTGCCTAGTGCGCAAAATGTCGTGCGTTCAACTCCCACCAACATAGGATAACGTGGGGGGGAATGGGGGGGGATGCAGACCCCCCCCCCAGACCGACAAAAAAACGGGTAGACCCCCTCAGCGAAAAGGAAAAAGGGCAGACCCTCTCGTCCAGAAAGGAAAAAAGGGTAGACCCCTCAGCGATTTTCACTGAAAATTGGTAATTTTTTAGTACATTTTAGCGGTTTTTTCAAAACATTTCTTAAAAATCGCTAAAAATTGCCATTTTTTGCTAATTTTTGATCAAAAACTTTAAAAATTCGGAAGTTCGCGGCAGACCCTCTTAAAATTTTGGATTTTTTCAGGGGCACATCCCTCGCCGAGGTCGGCGTAGACCCCCCCCAGAATCGGACCCCGTGTTAATGTATGCCCACCAATTGTCCAATTTTTCTGATATTCGGTGGTTCATAACTTTCTTCTTTTTTATTTAATTTTAGCTTAAGTTTAAAAGCCTCTATGAAAGGAAGAGTGAGACACTCGACCCTTCCTAGTGTGCTAAGCTTGCAATATGCTCGAAACAGTTGGGTTAGTTTTGTCTGCTGGAAAAAATTTCTGCAAATAGGAGAAAATTTCCCAATCCTGGGCGCTTTCTTCATCTTTCATTCCTAAATTTATAATAAATCGTTCAAAACTAGGACGATGCACCGACCACTAACTACCGGTATCTGGCGGGAACGTGGCCGAGCCTTCAAATTAGAGGTGCCTCAATTTCAAAGTTCTTATATTTTTACGAAAATAAGTACAAAATACTATTATATATTGTAGTTTTCGTTCAAGGGTAAAATTTTAACAATTAACTTCAGAGAAACAACTGGATGAAATGATGATTGAATAAATTAAACTACCTAAGTTTTGAAGATTAGGCACTAAAACAATCAACTTTGAAAATACACAACTTCAAAAGATCTTCAAATCGTGCGGGCTTTTGCGGGCCAAAAATTGTGTATGCGGGCCGAAAATTTGAGTGCGGGCTGCGGGGCGGGCGTGGGCCGTAAATTTCGGCCCGCGTCCAACTCTGGAGTTTCACTTTCGCGATCCCCAATTATCGTTTCACCAGATGACTTTAAAGCAGAGTTGGCAAATGGGACGAGTTTTCTGATCCCATCCCATCTCATCCCACCTGATTTTTCATTTCACCGTCCATCCCACTTGTCCGAACTGGAGTTTTCCAATCACACGTAATCCCACTTGCAGTATTTAACCTTACAATTGCGGTAGCATTGAAATTATCAATGTTTGCCTAATATAGCTTGAAGAACCCCATATTTTGCAGGCAGTAGCCAAAACTCCAAACAACAAAATTTTTACTAAACAGTGGTTTGAATACGCAAAACTTTAGAAGAAAATTTGTAGAGCTTGGGTAAAGGTCTATGTTTTAGTCAGGTTGTCTATTTTCTCCGATTTCGCTTGTTTTTGCATATTTTAATATAAACACTTATTTTAACGATTTTTAAAATTAAGGTAGGATATCTTTTTCTTAAGGTTGTTGTTGGAAGCCAAACTAGAGGTACGTAGTGTTAAACATAGGAATCTAAAAAGTTTCACCTTTTTGGTTGAGTGACAAACAAATTTGGAAACTGGGAAAACCTAACTAGCACTGTACCATTGGAAAACAATGGAGAAGAACTGTTGTTTGTTGCAATTAGAAATTTGATAGAACTCTTAGAAATTTTTAAATAACATTTTTGTGAACATTTAATTTTGAAGCAGTCTAAGGTCAAGTTTTAAATCTTCAATAATTAGTTTAACCTTTAATGTTCGAATTCCCTTAGGAGTAGGACTAAAAGTTGAAAATGACCGGTTTTGCATTTTCGGCAGCCAGTTTATACTGAGTGCACCTAAAGAGACAGAACTACCAGCAATCGATTGAAAATTAATTCCTGAACCTCCTGTAGCGCAGTCGTTTCTTACAGCGCTGCAAGTGGAGGATCATGTCAAGTCTAGAGCTTGAACAAAAAATAAACTCTAGCACCCTATTTCAAAAATCCTTCCTAGGCAATTACCGAGATTGTCAAGGGGCGGCCGCCATTGTCTGGTGGAGCTACAACAGCACCTCCATTACGGTGGGCGTAATGGACGTACTGATAGCCTTGTAGAACACCTCGGGTAATTGCTATGGCAATTATTCAATGTCAGCATCCCCTTCCTTCAAAAATGCATACGTTCTAAGCTGGCACTACCACTAACCGGAGCACAGACTGGGGTGAGATGGCTGTAAAAAATTAATTCCTCTTAATTTTTAATTCAATATTGAACGGTCCCCGATGCGCCCAGACCAAGATGCGCCGAAGCGCCGACCGATGAACCCAGACCAAACCAAGGAGCAGTCAAAGTTGGCTAACGTACAAATTTTGAAAAGCTTCATTGCAGAGAATCAACTAATTTATTTTTAGGTGCAAGAGTTGGTTCTGATACGACGTAAAGTATACGTTAACTTAATTTGCATAACCTCCCTCCCTACAACCCGGTGAAACGGCTTTGTCGCCGGCATTTACAGGCAACGCCAAAACTCATTTGAAGAATGCGTTAGAACAGGGCTTGACTTGAAAATTATAAATTTTTCATTGTCGACGGAAAGCAATAGAAACTCAATCTTTCCAGCGGCCGTGGAAGTATTTTTCTAAAATGTGGTCGACGTGTTGAAGAAAAACGGAGCAAATACCCGGATTCTCAATCGGTAACTGACCAACAAATTTCGCAAATACTTGGGCCAAAATGAATGTTCAGGCATTACAGGGTAAAAAGGTAAAAGAAAATTTCAATTTCTTTTTCAGGCCTTTCTAACTGTTGTTTGCTCATCAAACCCTCATATCTGCCACAGTGTTCAACTGGGTGTCCTCACCTGAAACAGTTGTACCCAAAAGGGACCTAAAGTCAGCAACAGTGGTGCGCAAATAGATATTCTGACATTTTGTTTGTTGTCATGATTCTATGTTACTTGCAAACAAACGCAAATTTCAGAAATTTATGGCTAAAAATTCCTATTTCTGCGCCACAGAAACCTCAAAATCTGACAGGATTAACTGATATCGTTCGAAATGATTTGTCATAAGGTATGATCAGTAGGAATTAGAATTTTCAAATAGGCTTCACAGTTTTCAAAATATTTCATCAAATTTGCTTGAACCCTAGTTTTAGCGTTGCAAAACATTCAGGTTTTTGATGTTCTCAAATTTCAAAAAATAACTGAAAAATTTAAAGATCTATCCGCTCCCTTCAGGTCGCCCTTCGATATACCTACATACTGTAGTCTTTAAGAAATGAACATTGTACAGCTCTGCTTTATCATTGGCAAGACTTCTTTGGCACACGGAACAGTTATCACTTTTTAGTTTCCTATGATTAACACATGAATACCTCTATTTTCAGCTGACTCTTCAACAGGGCCCCGTTGCATAAAACTAACAGTTGAACAGTCTAACAGTGTTCAACTGTTAGACTGTTTTTGAACAGTGTTCCAAATTTCGTTGCATAAAAGGACTGTTAACTATCAGTCCAACAGTCTAACAGTGTAGCAGTATTTTGAACAGTGTAGCTACAATTTATTGCGAGCGCACGGTCGTGGGTTCGAGACCCAGCAAATGCAATATTTAGTAACTGTATCATAAATTTTTTCTTTTTGATGTAGGTGTAGTCAGCTACTGATAAGCTTTAAGGCGCAGCAGTGATGGTTTCAATTTTAGTAAACAGCTAGCATTAGCGTGCAAAAATAAAAATTTTCATTAAATACATAACTATATGATTTTTCTTTTTCAGTGTAAATATTTCGAAGAGAATAAATTTTTCTTTAGAGAGAAAAAGAATTAGCTATGTGCGGCCTTGGACCGTACACACAAGTAGAATTTAGGTTGATTTGCATAAAGTTAGCACACACTTTTGCATAATTTTGAATGACATCAAGGAAATATTCTACACTTGTATAATCAAATTCAAAACAAAAATCAATCGTCTAAAATATAGACAAGTACAATATATAATTATGTTCCAACATATACAAACATCGTAAAAGACACGAAAAAATAACATAAAACAGAAAACAAATAAACAATCTATGCGTGCTTGCGACCTAATTAAGCTTTTAGATTAGTGCTCGGACCGGTTCCGATTTTTGAAACCGGTTCCGGTTCCGGTTCCAGAGCACCGGTTCCGGTTCCGGTTCCGGTTCCGGTTCTAGCTTCCGGTTCCGGTTCCAATTGAGATTTTTGTAAAAAGGCTTATAATTCAATTTTTTTACTTTTTTATATAAATTGGACCAAAACCTTATGAGCCAACGTTGTTATATGCTCAACGTTATTAATTTACATGTAAAATAGTAATTAATTTTTATGCCAGTTTTAATAGTGTTAAAATGTGTTAAAAGTGTAATGAATATGTAAAAAATTTCAATCCTAAACTCGTTTCCTGTGTCCCATGGTAATAGTTTGTTCAACTGTCACTAAGTATAGGATTTACGCATTCACAGCATGTCACTGCCACTAATTAGCTGGTCCTCTCCTCTGATTTATTTTGCTTGACAATTGACCAAGAATTTGTTAATTGTTCGCAATCCTCTATCTTGTTTGCTCAAAAACTAGTCATGTTTCTTTTTTGCATTGATACAGCAAGACATATACACTGGAATCTTATTTCTTGACATTTGGCGGTTGTAGCTGTAAGAAGTGGAAAAATGTAAAAATTTGGAAACAGTAAAGAATCAACGACTGTCTACTAAGAGAAAATTGCGAAAATCTGTATGCACCCATTCTAATATTCAGTGAAAACTCTAGAAAACCAAAGTTAGGTTCCAGGTATATATCTATTAGAAAAAGAAATCTTAGGCTATATTTTGATATAAAGATGGTTTCTTAACTCCAAGTTAGGGTATGTTTTTGATAGATATCGGATATTTGTGCATTTTTTTGTGCATATTAAAAAATAGGGTGCGTTTTGTAAAAAATGTTTTTATTGGAAAAAATTTTGAAAAAAATGTTGCATTTTAAAAAATTTTTCTGAACAATTTCTTGTCGTTTTAACAGATTAACAAACGGCAGTAAGAGAGCTAGCATTGTACGCGTCGAACCGTTGTAAAGGAAAAAATGTGAAGAAATACTTTAAGGTGCTGGTATCCTTTTGTGCAGTGCTTCTGTGGGTATATTTTGAAACGCTATAACTTTCGCAATTTTGCGAGTTGGAAAGAGCTTTATACATCATTTTAAAGCTTATAATATGTAGATTCTCATAAGAGTACGAAACTAGCAAAATTGGCAAAAAAATAGCAAAAATTGTCTGACATACTAACATCTTACAGGCAGAATACAGACCAAAAATTTTTGAACATCGATTTCTCAAAACTGTGGAATCGGCCGAAATTTTTTCTTGTGCTGTTCTATAAAGGACATGTGGGCCGAGGGACATTTTTTTGGATTTGGCTCAGCAGGTCTTAACGGTCAAGAAAATCCACTAAATGTGCGGTGACACGAAATTTCGCAACTTTGCATTGAGTTTTTTCGCAACTGGAGATGTTTTAGCTCAAACCAAGAAAAATGTCCCTCCGCAATAGTGCGAATTCTCATCCTGCCAAAAATCACGCGAATCGATTGGGTAGTTTTTGAGAAATCGATGTTCAAAACAAAATAATCGCAGTTTTGCCAAAATCGTTTTTCTGCCAAATCTCTAGCTTAGAGCAACAAACTCCGGCTAATAGGCATTGATAAAATGTGCAATGAGACTGTGTATCGATCGAGTATAAATAAACCAAAATTGTCCGTATGATTTGGCAGTAATTTTGAAAAAACTGATTTTCTCGAAAACGGCCATTTTTGGACCCCAAAAATCGTTTTTTGCTTATACTGACTTAACCACTAGAGATAGCTCAAAAGTTGTAAAAGCAAAAATGTTCATTTCTGTACCCTCTATCCAGCCATACCAACCAATCCGGTGTCTCGACTATGTACTGAGAGAATAATGGCAAAAACCAAAAATTTCTTATCTTTGCACCTAAAAATGCGGGACTGGTCCCAGAATGTTAAAGAGCACCGAAATAGTATATTTGGAAAGTTTCATCCACTTTCATAAAGAATTAAAGCCTATAGGATCAAATTTACACAAAGCGATACCAGCACCTTAAGAGAAATTGGCTTAATCCAGTCGCTTATTTCTGACAATGAAGGGACATATATAAGTATATAAATACAACCCAAAGCCAAAATATTTCAATAATTAATTAGTGGCTTTTGTAAACAAGAAAGAATAGAACAGAAGTAAGGTCTTTGCGACGTTGCTCTGATCAAAAAATAGTAAGAAGATGCGGGGGTCTGGGGGCGGCAGCCCCCCATCCAAAAGCTAGAGCTTTTTTTAAAATTTGAAGCACTTTCGAAATTTTTTAGGACACTTTGTGGTTAGCGGAAGTATAATTTGACTGTGCATTTAAGTGTGCATTAATAAATTTAAGTGTGCAGCTTGGAAAAAGTGTGCATGTGCACAATAAAAT
Organism: Trissonchulus latispiculum; assembly: GCA_030248195.1. Classification (NCBI taxonomy): domain Eukaryota; kingdom Metazoa; phylum Nematoda; class Enoplea; order Enoplida; family Ironidae; genus Trissonchulus; species Trissonchulus latispiculum. The sequence goes on along the minus strand of JASAND010000228.1, from coordinate 7,080 downwards.
GCACAAGAGACATACCTTGCTCCAAGTAACAATTATTATTAGTGCTTCAAAGTTGGTTACTCCAAAAAGGAATCATCAGCTCAAAAGTAATTGCATATCTTACCAACATGCAAGAAAAAGTTATAACTCTTACATGTTAAAAAATAATGCCGCATAATAGGTTTCGGAAAACTTTCAAAAGACTACATTCAAAAGCTAGAAAAATTTTCAGAATTTCCCGACTGAAAGTGTTATTTAAAAGCTAGAGAAATTTTGAAAATTTGCAGGCGAAAACTTAATTTTTGGATACATTTTTCAAAACATCTGAAACAAATTACACTGGAACCGGTCCGGTTCCAAATGCTACCGGTTCCGGTTCCGGTTCCGGTTCCGGTTCCGGTTCTAAAAATCCTTCCGGTTCCGGTTCCGGTTCCGGTTCCGGTTCCGGTTCTACCGGTTCCAGTGGAACCGTTCCGAGCACTATTTTAGATCTTTTATTCCCCAATTAAGAAATCATAGAAAAATAGTTTCGCCGCCGGTCGCCTCAAGTAGTGATTAGTTAAACAGATACATACAGGAATATATAAACTATGTGACATCAATATCCGCAGGAGATAATTTAAAGGTAAAAGTCAATTTTTAAAAATACATTTTACGAAAGTACTTTTCAAGTAGCTAAAGGGTCTATGTTGATATCCTTATTAAAATTTGGATGTTTGACAGCCTTTAGAAAATATAATTTTAAAAATCTGTTTGTATAATTTTTATAAATTAACTTTTGTTTTAACATGTTAATGTTAAAAATAAAGTTGACTTTATTCGAACAAATATATTGTAACTTTAACTGTGATATTTTGGCGAAATATGCAATTTCAATTTTTTCAATTACATGTTAGTTATAGTAGCTTTCTATGGAACTCTTGAATGAAGCAATGGTAACTATTAATGCTTCCTTTCTTTTCTTGTGGTTGTGCTTCCTTTTTATTGCGTAATAATTGACTTTTAAATAAATTAAATGCATTTGATCAGTCGAAATTTTTTGTTAGACTGTTAGTAGCAAACCTAACAGTAACAGTCCAACAGTGTTAATGTTTATGCAACACTTGGGTTTAAACACTGTTGGTGACACCGTTCACACACTGTTAACAAACAGTCTAACAGTAGTTGAACACTGTTAGTTTTATGCAACCAATTTTACCGTTCAACTGTTGGACTGTTAGACTGTTCAACCGTTCAAACTTTTATGCAACGGGGCCCAGATCCGACTTAAATTTTATGAAGCAAATGGCTGAGAAAACTTAACAGAAATTAACATGAGAATTCTCGTGTCTGACGAGATCACAGAGCCCAAGATCTCGTGCCAAACGTGGCCGAACCTATTTTTGTGACAAAGCAAAGAGCAAACTAGATCGGTGAGCAATTTATTCCTCAGTTTATTTCTACATCCATTTCAATCATTCGAATTCAAAATACGTATAATCTCTAATGACCGTTCTCAAACGTACTTGTACAACAGGCCTATCCTGAAAGAATATAAAAGCATCTCGGAATCCGATATCGCGACTCGTTTCGTACGTGTCGTACTGACTTCCGCAACTCAAATTAACACAGGAATAAAAACTGAAGTGTGGAAGGAAATTCCAACTGAATATTGTAGCTTAGCTTATCCTTGGTAAAACCACCACACAGTTTTACTACCACGAAAAACAAGACAATCACTATAAACCAAATTCATTTTGTAATATAAAATAAAACCCATTGCAAACTCCTCAATGACAAAGATCACAGACATCCGCGATTTCAGAGTGCAAAACTAATTTCAAATTGAATAAGAGGATGATAGCATTCAAATTTCACAAGTTTCAGAAAACACAAATTCTCGTGGTCATGGCGAAGCATCCGAACCGAATACACAATATCAACAGCACAACACCAACACAAAACTCGAAAGAATCCGTCTATCTTACAGAAGATTAAAAGCGTATAAATAACAAACTTAGCGGTTAAAAGTGGTAACTTCGCAAATCTGAATATATAATGTTCTTTGCTAAATAACTACTGATTTTTCAAATCTACATCCCAAAGCGGAATATACCTAAATACTCACACTTAACTCATGCAAATAGTTAACAATATCAAGCAACTGACGCTTTTTAGTGGGCGGAGTCCCCCCACGTATCGGAGCCCCCTACTTTCCCCACTTTTCGGCATGCCCCTCTCATTTTTTGCAGTCGACCAAAAAGTGTCGAAAAATATTTCAAGGCCAAGTTTTCAAAACTTTCCTTAATTTTTAGCTAATTAATGGACTTACAAGCTATTTACAAGCCTACAATCAGAGTTTTGCAATTCTACCTTAAAGTCTACTTGAATCAGCTATATTTGTACCTTGGTCTTGCCCCCACCCCTACTTCTCCTTCCCTAGGGTGAGCCTCTATTTCAAAATCCTAAACTTTGATAGAGCAATAATGTAGTCCCCACAGCTATAAAGTCAACAAGTCAGCAGAACATACACCCTGTCCATGTTTGATAGAAATGAACCCTCACTGATCAGTGCAACGAGTAAGATGAAATAATTTTCAATGCAGCTCAACGTATACATCAAGCTTTATTTGCTCAAAGGTTTTTCAGCCAAGCTCAACTAGTCAACTACAGAGCAAAATTCAAAAGAAAATCGTATTACTGTGAAATCTTCATAATCCCTAAAAATAATGCACCCCTGCAAATAACAACAATTTAACAGATTACTACGCTAGTGCGAAAGTTTTGATGGATATATTTCTGATTTTGTATCCATGTTTCTTATCGAATGGACTTGTACTAGCTGACTGACTTTACACTTTACAGAATTATCACAGGAAGGCTAATGAAACAATACATATTATTAAACGGCATAATCCAACGCACAGCATTTCAAAGCCGAAAACAGCAAGCAAGTAGTATACGAGTGAACAGGTAAACCTTACAACAATCTTGCAAGTATTAATGTTCAAATTGACACAAAAAATCGAAAATATAATTAGGTATAATGCAAAGCTACTAGTTACTACAAAGTTAACAAAACTATGCGTAAGAATACTGTTACACTGGTCTTTCGACAAAGGCAAATTTAAATTTCCCTGTACAGTTATGTAGAGCGGACAATGTTTTGAACGTTATTCCAAACAGAATATGTGGAAAGAAAAATACTGCTGTAAATTGACACAAATGTATCGATATTACAACAAAAATTTGCAATTAAATTTACAAACTCAATTCAGCAGTCAATAAATCATCAATACTTATACAAAAGCAGTGAACATGTGAACTAAATTATAAAAGTGTGAGCTGTGTTGCGCTGTTTTGACAAGTAAATGAAAGAATGTTTATATAAATAGTTATTTAGTAAGGTTTCAATCCAAGCAACGAAAAGATATTTATGAATTCGCTGTACGAAATCAGTGACACCGCTCAATCTCTTATTCCTTCTTCTTGCCACGCTCCTGAAAAATAAATATTCAAATATTTAAAGTCGGCTAGGACAAAGCAAAAGACAAACCGACATTGCAGCAAATTTTTAAGAATCATGCTGTTTATCAACCAACATTCAATACAAAGGATTAGAGAGTAATTCCAATAAAATGAGAATGCACTGACTGAGCAAAAATATTCAAGTGGGCCAACACATACAACAATTCATTGTCATAAATCTTTTGTGTAATTTACTCAGCTAGCAAATTGACAATTTAATTTACCTCCTTGGTGGCAAGGATTATGGCCAAACGACGGAATATGTCCATGAAGTCAATGAACAGCTCCACAGTGTGCCTAAAATAATCAAATTATAAAACCTGAAAGGCAAAATTGATCTCTTGTAAAATTCAGGTACTAAGCAAACAAAAAGTAGGGAGAGTTAAGAATCTCTACAAACTAACTGTCAACATCCTAACCATGCACAGCAGAAGTTAATTTACCAGATATAGTCAGTGTCTCCGCGTCGGCGTTTCTCCATAATCATTTGGGTGTCATACAACACAAAACCGCACATCACGGCCAGGCCAGCATACAGATTCAGCTAAACTAGGTAGTTAATAAAATATAAATACGAAATTATTTTCAACTACATAGCAACCTTCTCTTCGTGTTCTGGCAACTTCAAATTTCATTGCATCCTCTTCATGAAATTTTTACAAAGCAAGAAAATAGTCCAAGTGATTATCTTACACCAGAAAGATGATAAATTATGAAATACTCATAATTAGAATTTAACGGGAAAGTTAAACACGGAACTAGAGTAAACAGAAACCCACCTGAAACAAAAATCGGGATCCAAACAGCAGATTTAACAGGCCCATCCAGAACATGGTGCTCAGCAAGGAAACCAAAATCCCTAAAATATAAATACAGATGGAGACATTATGTTATTATGACATTAAAAGAAACTGCGCATATACCGTAATAAAAAATAGATGGTTAAACGAACGTAACTGTACTAAAAAATTAAATGGGTAAGCAAGTACGTTCGATTCAAAGGATAAAAATCAGCACACCAAAATATTTTAATTACCTACGAATGTTTCTATTGTGTTGTAAAACAATAGAAAACCGAATATACGTATATATTTTTAATATTACACATGTTTACCTCCCAGGTACAGAAACTTTCTGTCAGGAGCATACATGGATGCCAAAGTAAAGCATCCGAAGATAACACTCGTTCCCAAAAATGCGGTCGCAATAATGCTAAAATAAGGCAAAGAATCTCGAAGATGTATAAACGACAGAAAAAGAATATGTAATATAAAAAACCCTATATTAGTCTGTTGTTATCGTCCAACGGGACCAACCAAGAAAGTTGGCGGGTAGCAAGCCGCACCCAGGGCAGTGTCAGGGGTGGGTCTAAGAGCCTCCTCCCATGAGATGACGGAAGGAAAATTTTTTCTATTTACATGGCAAAAACAGTTATTTCTAAATAATTTTCCCGCCTTCGGAGCGATAATTAACTTTAAAAATAATTATATACGTAAACATACAATGTACGATGTATGGGGAGAAATGCAAAAATTCTGAACTTCTGGGGGGCGGCCCCCACACCCTCCAGCAGCACTTGACCTTGGACCTCCCTTTTAAAATCTTGGGTGCGGGCCTGATGGGGAAATTATGATTAAAAGTTTGTAGGTAATTTTGAACATGTCCATGTCACATTATAGTAAGCTGGCTTTTTCCTAACTGGGGGGGGGTTCGAGGCGGCCACCCCCCAGACTTCAGAAGTCAACAGAAAATTTGGGTTTTTAGTAGAAATGCACCGGGGCCGCCACTACCGGGGCCGGGGCCAGCTCTCGGCCCCGGTTAACCGGGGCCGAGCCCTTAAAGGCAGAAAGTAGCTAGAAATCTTAACAGGTAACGAAAATTTGGCACAAACACTATTTTAATGTAGTTTTCGTTCAGCCAAGTGATTATCTCCTTGTTTTTATTCATTTTTAGCATCAAAGTTACAAAGTTATAGTAAAAAGTAAAAGTTAAAGTTAAAGCTAAACAGTTAGACAGTTAAACAGTTAAAACTTCTACAAAGTTAGCTGAGTTCAGGGAGGCCCCGGACCAAGCCGGGGCCAGGCGCCGGTGCATCCCTAGTTTTTAAGATTAATTTTCAAAAATTATTCCGGCTTCGCCAGATTTTTATCATTTTATAGCTAGTTTTTAAGCTTAAGTTTAGGTGAAAATAGCTACATTTTAGCTCAGCAATAAAAAATTTTTAGCATTTTTCGAAAAATTTTCTCCTTCCTCCAGAAATCCGTTCCTGTCTAGGAAAAAGCCAGACAAAACGCACCATTTTGCCAGAAGAAAATGGCCGGGGCGCCTGGAAACTCATTTAAGGGGGAAATCCTTTCCAGCTTGGTCAGAGCCAATGGGTTCTAAGCTCCAGGAGACACGACTTTATTAGGCGTCCAAGGCGTCCCCATTCTGGCACCAATATTTTTCTTAATTTTAGCAATCATTTTCAAGGAATTGTAAATTGCTTAATAAAAAGTCCTAAATTCAGCCCATTTTTAAAGACTGCAAGCAATGTTTACCCACGTGAGGCAAAAATTGCCCATCTCTATTTCATGTAGACCCCTCACCAAATGATTGAAGAAGGCACACCTCCCTACGAAACGTGTTAGTACTTTTTTAATTTGCAAACAAAGAAAGGGGAATGTTTATGCCAAGAGAGAGACGTATGCATATAGTCAGCAACAAAAGTCCGAAAAAGTTTAAAAAACATACTTTGGATTGATGCTAATAATAATGTCCAACAGTGGACCAGTTCCCAAACCTAAAATATAATTTTTAACAAATAATCAGGCAGAGGACTGGTACGATTGGTTAAATTTGAATAAAACTTCGAACGCTCAGAAATGCTGCACCCTACAAATTTACAATCTTGACAGGAATTTATCAACTTATTTATTTATAGGAATTTGTTTACAAATTTATTGTTAGGAAATAAGATAAGACACTACTGCAAACTCTGTGTACCGCTCAAAAATGAGAATCCCATCAAATAGCTGAAGCGCAGGTTTTCATTGTGTCCATTGTCAGGAGTTGCATATAATCCCAGCAAGGCCAGGGCAGCAAACACAGTCGTAAAAATGTTACCCTGAAGACAAAAGAGAAGCAAGCAGTCACGTTTGCATTCGACTAGAAAAAGAAGAATGTTTCCATTTTTGAACTATACGTAATGCCACAAGCTAGCCAAAAAGCATATTCAAAAACTCCCAGACACAAAACAGGTATGCTCATTACTAGTAGGGTGCGGGAACCACTCACTTGGGGGTTGCCTCAAGTTGACTCTCCCGCTCACTGAAAATACGCCAGACACGCATTTTTGATCAAAAATTTTAAAAATTGCTGCGGCGTCACCACTCACCAAAGTAGCTTTTAATAACTAACACTGAATTTTGGAAAACGTTCTAGCTTAGTTTGAACGTCCATACAAAATAGGAAAATGTTACTTTACTGTACTTTACTCTACTGTAAGTTCCCACTCAGTTACTTCACCATAAAAACAGAGCAGGCCGAATATAGTATGTGCTCCACACAAGCAAAACTACGTACAAGTAAAGAAAATGCTCCTCCGGAGCATGA
>JASAND010000227.1:0-12313 GCA_030248195.1 Trissonchulus latispiculum | reverse complement strand
TAAAGGGCTATAGGGTCTAGTAGTGCCCTCTAAAGAATTTAAGAATCACAACTTTTTTGCGCCGCAGCTGCGCCACAGCTGCAGTGGCGCCGCAAAGTCGGCTCATAGCGAAAGTGACCATTTTTTTCGTCGCTCAGGTCGAACGTTGCGAGCTGGAGCTGATTTCTTTTTATATTCAGAAATTACATATATTGAACTAACTAACGGTCCAGGTTGCGGCCTCTATCACTTCCCTAGCGACCACAGTGGCCCGTCAAAGATGGCGAAAATTCGAAAAATGAAAAATCGAAATTTCTCGCTATCTATTTAACTTTGAAAGCTCAAATCTTCCATACAATGGTTTCCTGCCACGGAGAATCGATTCCCGCAGTCAGTTTTACCGTTAGACCCACCCATCTTGCTGGGCTGGTTCCACTTTGCCGTCGGGAGGGTCAAGTCGGAAACCGCTTCCTGGAGGTCCTAGTAGGCTCTACCTGGCCTCTCAAAACTTTGTCTATAGGGGTTTTCTGGTGTGCCCGCTCATTCCCGGTATCCGTTTTGCCGTCCGACGTGTCTATATTGCTGGGCTGGTCTTACTTTGCTGTCTGGAGGGTCAAGTCGGAAACCGCTTCCTGGAGGTCCATAACTCTACCTGGCCTCTCAAAACTTTGTCTATAGGGGTTTTCTGGTGTGCCCAGCTCATTCCCGGTATTCGTTTTGCCGTCCGACGTACCTATTTTGCTGGGCTGGTTCTACTTTGCCGTTTGAAGTGTCAGTCGGGTGGGAGGGTCAAATGGTCGAAAATAAAGTTTCTCAAAAGTGGTAAAATTTGGTATCAAATGAAAGCTCTAAGTGAGCTGGGCAACTTTTGTCTAGAACTGCGTACCCAAAGTGGCTGTAGAGTGCTGTGGTTGGGTGGGGTGGGGCTTAGGCGATTTTGGGTCAAAAATAAAATTTTTCAAAAGTGGTAAAATTTGGTATCAAAAGAAAGCCCTAAGTGAGCTGAGCAACTTTTGCCATAGAACTGCGTACACCCAAACCGTCAAATAAATTTTTTCAAAAGTGAATCAATCTTGTATCAAATGAAAGCTCTAGAGTGAGCAACTTGTGCCTCCCGTGGCGTAGAGTGTTGTGGGGGGTGGGGTGAGTACTTAGGCGATTTTGGGTCAAAAATAAAATTTTTCAAAAGTGGTAAAAAATTTGGTATCAAATGAAAGCCCTAAGCGAGCTGAGCAACTTTTGCTGGTGTCGGATGTATATATGCCTTTCTCAACCGGAATTCAAAGGATAGACATAGGCACAAACACACATATTATCCCCTTTTGTGCGGAGCATTTTTGTTACTTGTATATATATATATGTATAGTGGTGGAGATATGTATATATAAGCTGCGCAGAAGGGTCGCGGCAGCAGACCCTGCGCAGATTTAATGCGCAAATTGTGAGAATCGAGTTTAGTATGTCTGGAGAGTTTCAGCCCCGTATCACTTACCGTTAAAAAGTTGCGCCCGGACCGGTTAAGGCGGCGATGTTTTTTCCGGTTTCTCCTATTTGATGGTTGTATTGTACATAATGTTGGCTTTCACGTGATCTGCGGGTGGGCCAACCTAAAGGGTAGGGTCTAGTAGTACCCTCTAAAGAATTTAAGAATCACAACTTTTTTTGCGCCGCAGCTGCGCCACAGCGCCGCAGTGGCGCCGCAAAGTCGGCTGATGGCGAAAAGTGACCAATTTGTGTCGTCGCTCAGGTCGAACGTTACGAGCTGGAGCTGATTTCTTTTTATATTCAGAAATTACATATATTGAACTAACTAACGGTCCAGGTTGCGTTTCTCTATCCACTTCCCCTAGCGACCACAGTGGCCCATCAAAGATGGCGAAAATTCGAAAAATGAAAAATGGAAATTTCTCGCTATCTATTTAACTTTGAAAGCTCAAATCTTCCATACAATGGTTTCCTGGCACGGAGAATCGATTCCCGCAGTCAATTTTACCGTTAGACCCACCCATGCTATCTTGCTGGGCTGGTTCCACTTTGCCGTCGGGAGGGTCAAGTCGGAAACCGCTTCCTGGAGGTCCATAGTAGGCTCTACCTGGCCTCTCAAAACTTTGTCTATAGGAGTTTTCTGGTGTGCCCAGCTCATTCCCGGTATTCGTTTTGCCGTCCGACGTACCAATTTTGGTTGGACTGGTTCTACTTTGCCGTTTGAAGAGTCAGTCGGGTGGGAGGGTCAAAATGGTCGAATTAAAGTTTCTCAAAAGTGAGTCAAATTTGGTATAAAATTAACGCCCTAAGTGAGCTGTGCTACTTTTGTCATATAACTGCTTACCAAAAGTGGCTGTTTTGTGCTGTGGTTGGGTGGGGTGGGGACTTAGGCGATTTTGGTCAAAAATAAAATTTTTCAAAAGTGGTCAAATTTGGTATCAAATGAAAGCCCTAAGTGAGCTGAGCAACTTTTGCCATAGAACTGCACACCCAAAGTGGCTGTAGAGTGCTGTGGTGGGGTGGGGTGGGGACTTAGGCGATTTTGGGTCAAAAATAAAATTTTTCAAAAGTGGTAAAATTTGGTATCAAATGAAAGCCCTAAGCGAGCTGAGCAACTTTTGCGGTGTCGAATGTATATATGCCTTTCTCAACCGGATTTTAGTGGTTTATAACAATTATATATATATACGTATTTTATTCCATTCTGCTTTCGTTACTCTAATCTACATTTTATGTCCCCCCCCCCCCCCCCCCCCCCCCCCCCCCCCCCCCCCCCCTAATTTTGTTAATTTTGACGCCCCCCCCCCCCCTACCCCCCCCCCCCCCCACGGTTAGGGTATGCATTTGGATCTGTGGAGAATTTATTTGGACGAAATTTTTGTATAACAAACTCGAGCTGCTTATCTCCCCCGCCCAAGCCCAAATTTGTACTCCCGCCGCAGGCTGTCGAGTAGCTAAGTGTGTTGTTTTTATTTTATCGGTTGTCTTAGATTTCAATTTTCCAAACGAGTTGCTAACTTTATGATTGGATACCTATGTAAGAACCCTTAGAAATATATATAGGCAGTGTAAACGTGCAGCATTCTTGTGCTAGGTTTTATGATCTTCTGATTTACGTTTGCATAGAAGAACAGTGCATTCTATGTTTAAGCATTTCTTTTGATGAGCTAACCAGGCTGTTGCATGAATTTTTAAATTTTCTGAGTATGAACCCACTCCGCCCCCCCTGTCAAAAAGAGCTGGGTGCGCCACTGATATATATGTATTATATATATACATTTTTGTCGTGGTGTTGAATTTAAGGGCTTTAAGTGAGTCTAAGTTACAACTGGGCTTTCTTACATGCAAGGTAATGCTTTGCCGCATTTCTGTTAGGGCGCCGTAGCTAGTTCTGTTTGGCAAATCGTCTGCTTAATATTCATTCCGTTCAGTCATAGCGAAGATCGCACTGCATCGCGCCGTCACTTGATTCAGTACAACTCATTCTACGGGATTACTTTATCGTCTAGACTTATAAGTAGTATCATTTGCGTTCTCATACATATGTATTTGTATTATAGTCACACCGTTGCGACTGAGTACGTATCTGAGCACTTCGCGCGAATAGGGTGGATGGCGAGAGGCGCCTATTCTGCCCCAGACGCTGGTTTCAATCATTTTAGGCGCTGGCTAGATTCCCTATTCTGCACCCAAAAGCTGGTTTCAATCATTTTAGGCGCTGGCTAGATACCCTATTCTGCACCAAAAAGCTGGTTTCAATCATTTTAGGCGCTGGCCAGATTCCCTATTCTGCACCAAAAAGCTGGTTTCTGTCATTTTAGGCGCTGGCTAGTTCCCGTATTCTGCACCAAAGAGCGGATTTCTGTCATTTTAGGCGCTGGCTAGTTCCCGTATTCTGCACCAAAAAGCTGGTTTCTGTCATTTTAGGCGCTGACTAGATTCCCTATTCTGCACCAAAAAGCTGGTTTCAATCATTTTAGGCGCTGACTAGACATTAATCTGGACGAAACTATTGGCATTTTTCCGCTTTAGCAGCATTTCCCTATTCTCCCCTTTAGCAATGACCGTTAGGGCATTTTTGTTACTAGTATATATATATATATATACGTATATGTAAGCTCGCATTCCGAGATAATCCGAAGAGAATGCTTTCACAGAAAATATTCAGCGAAAATGGTATGAGAAACTTGTCAATAGTGCAATCGAAGGATGTAGCATGAAGTCTCATAGTCTATGGCTTTGTATATACACAATATAATACTGATTGACTGTTCAAACATCATCGAAGCTTAACATATATATTATATAAATCACAATATAGAGCGGGGGTTTGGGGGCGGCAGCCCCCAAAATCTCAGAAATTTTTTGAAAAATCAATGCTAAATCTTAATAGAAACTTTGAATTTTTTAAATTTGAGTGCTACTTCCACATTTTGGCTTGGTCATTCTTTCGTCATTTTTATTTTGGCGTCGTCAAAACTATTGTTCATTTCTGCAAACGACGCTATTTTTGACCAAAAAAACCTAATTCCTAGATGACTTTTTAGCTCAAATCCTGGCATTTTTGAGAACTTTCTGCCTTTCTTCGTATAAAATACGCCAAAAAATGCCAATTTATAGCTCATTTTTGCAAAAAAATCTCCCCCATCCCTGAAAATTTCTCCCCCCCCCCCCGAATAAAACCCAGACTCCCCGTCACATTTCGGGGTTCGTCCTTCCAAATTTTCACAGTTTGCCCTCCCCCAGTTCCAACCAAAATTTCCTGCGAAACTGGCTATTACTGTGCAAAAAATTTCCCGGCTGCGGCTGCTGTTAGCCGTCTAGTTGGGTGATTTTTTGTGAACTTTCGGTTGTGATTGTTTGGTGAACATTGCTGTATATATATACATGCCGGGGGTCGACCACCAAGTTTCCAAAATTCCCCCCCCCCCGAGGTCATCATAGGTGTACGTACCAGGCTACAGTTTGCCCTCTGTGATCATATACTTAGGTGTGGGCGTGGCTGGGCAAAAAATCTGGGGGTGGGGTGGGTGGGGTGGGAGGATGTCTTTCAAAATTGCCAAAAACCCCTAAATTTTCGATTTTTTCCCATTTGTGGCCACTTTTTGGCCAAAAATCTGGGGGGGGGGTAGAAAAATCTGAAAATCTGGGGGGGGGGGGTAGAAAAATCTGAAAATCTGGGGGGTTTGCCAAAATTTGACATTTTGGTAGGGGGCGGGTCCTCCCCAACCCCGCCCCCAACGCATCTATGCCTGTGAGACCCCCCTCCCCCCTAGCCGACCTCAACTACTTCATCCCGCCATGCTGAGCTCAAACCCCCGGCACTTATTTAGAGGGGGGGGCGATTTTTTTCGCCTTGAGTTCCATGAGGCTGTATTAAACAAAAGCATATATATATTAATTTGATCTTTGCTGCTAATGCTTAGAAAAATATTCAATTTTAAAAAGTGAAAAACTTCTCCAATTTCATGGGAGGGAGGGGGTTGTCACTTATTTAGATGGGGGGGATTTTTTCGCCTTGGTCCCCCCCCCCTTATGGTTCGAAAAAAATTTTGTCTCCGATTTGGCTGAGAAGTTGCCCCTGCCCCGTGGGTATATAAATCGTGATCGCTGATTTCAAAAACCAAATCGAGAGATAGATCCGATCGATAGATCGATCAAAAAAATTTTTGCGAAAAGTCGCCAGAAATTTTGACAGCAGATTCGGAATCAGCACCCCCGGCCCCGAGTTACCCAGGGGCCACCTTTCGCGAAAATTGGTAACAAAGATGTTTTGATCGATTTTGATCGATCGATTCTACTGATCGATCTCTCGATTCGATTTTTGAAATCAGCGACCTCGATTTACCCTAGGGCCAACTTCTCAGCCAAATAGGAGACAAAAAATTTTTTCGAACCATAAAGGGGGACCAAGGCGAAAAAATCCCCCCCCCCCATCTAAATAAGTGCCAACCCCCCTCCCCCCCCCCCTGAAATTGGAGAAGTTTCACTTTTTAAAATTGAATATTTTTCTAAGCATTAGCTGCAAAGATCAAATTAATATATATACAAGTAACAAAAATGCTCCGCACAAAAGAGGATAATATGTGTGTGTTGGCTGTGTCTATATTATATCCTTTACAGTCCGGTTGAAGAAGTAAAGACAAAAGTTTCATAGGCACGTGACGTTATTTGGCACTGCAAGTTTGGGTGGGTGGCTCCATGACAAAAGTTGTTCCGTTCGCATAGGACTTTCATTTGACACAAATTTGACGACTTTTGAAAAATTTTATTTTTGACCCAAAATCGCCAAGTCCCCACCTCACCCCACCACAGCACTCTACAGCCACTTTGGGTATGCGGTTCTATGACAAAAGTTGCTCATCTCACTCAGGGCTTTCATTTGATACCAAATTGACCACTTTTGAAAAATTTTGTTTTTGACCCAAAATCGCCTAAGTCCCCACGCCACCCCACCACTATGGGCCTATGTCTATCCTTTGAATTCCGGTTGAGAAAGGCATACATTCGACACCGCAAAAGTTGCTCAGCTCACTTAGGGCTTTGATTTGATACCAAATTTGACCACTTTTGAAAAATTTAATTTTCGATCACTTGACCCCCCACCCGACTGACCCTTCAAACGGCAAACTGGAACCAGCCCAGCAATATAGGCACGTCGGACGGCAAAACGGATACCGGGAATGAGCTGGGCATACCAGAAAACCCCTATAGACAAAGTTTTGACGGGCCAGGTAGAGCCTACCATAGACCTCCAGGAAGCGGTTTCCGACTTGACCCTCCCGACGGCAAAGTGGAACCAGCTCAACAAGATGGGTAAGTCTGAACTGACTGCGGGAATCGATTCTCCGTGCCAGGAAACCATTGTATGGAAGATTTGAGCTTTCAAAGTTAAATAGATAGCGAAAAATTTCGATTTTTCATTTTTCCAATTTTCGCCATTTTTGACGGGTCACTGTGGTCGCTAGGGAAGTGATAGAGAAACGCAACCTGGACCGTTAGTTAGTTCAATATATGTAATTTCTGAATATAAAAAGAAATCAGCTCCAGCTCGTAACGTTCGACCTGAGCGACGAAAAATTGGTCACTTTTCGCTATGAGCCGACTTTGCGGCGCCACTGCGGCGCTGTGGCGCAGCTGCGGCGCAAAAAAGTTGTGATTCTTAAATTCTTTAGAGGGTACTACTAGACCCTATAGCCCTTTACATAGGTTGGCCCACCGCTGCAGTTTACGTGAAAGCGGCGAACATTATGTACAATACAACCATCAAATAGGAGAAACCGAACAAAAACATCGCCGCCATAACCGGTCCGGGGCGCAACTTTGTAACGGTAAGTGATACGGGGCTGAACTTCACAGATATACTAAACTCGATGTGCTCTACAATTTGCGCATGAAATCTGCGCAGGATTTTGCGCAGCTTCTGCGCAGCTTATTTTACACTGTCTCCAGCCACTTTTCACACATATTATAGGGGTCGCTGTCTTCATTGAAGTCTTCATTGAAGAATGGAATGTGGAATATTCATGTTCTACGGGGAAACTGGCTACAGTGTTCCAGACTGAGCTTTTGGCCATAAAAACTTGTGCCGAGCTTATAGCCGAAAGAGAATGTGAAGACAGACGTATAGTGATTTGCTCAGACAGTAAATCAGCCCTATCCGCACTGGTGACAGTCGTGGTGCAGTCAAAAATGGTAAAGGAATGTATTGATTGTCTTAACACGATTGGACAGTCAAACATTGTAAGTTTGGTTTGGGTGCCCGGACATGTGGGCGTTGCGGGAAACGAAAGAGCAGATGAACTCGCCCGGCAAGGATCTGGCACCGAGTTCATCGGCCCGGAACCTGCGGTAAGTATCTCCCCTACATTGGGTCGTAGAAACATACTGGAGTGGCTTAAAAATAGGCAAATTGCTTACTGGGCCAGACTGCCTGGCTGCAGACAGTTCCGTAGGGTGATTGGGGATGGAACAAGATTAACCCACAGGTTAATTAACCTCAGTAGGGTGGGTCTTAGAACTATCCTTAGCATTCTTACGGGTCACACTGGGTTAAATTACCATCTGTTCAAAATGGGTCTGGTTGCGGATGGCCGCTGTAGCCTCTGTGGTCAAGACAACGAAACGTCTATCCACATTGTCTGTGAGTGCGCTGCCCTCACAACAAAACGTTTAGAGTACCTTGGAGATACCATAGTGGACCCTGGTACCCTTATGACCATCTCTCCTTATGAGCTGCTAAAATTCGCTAAAGTTAGCGGGCAGCAAGAAAGACTTCTGGGGTATCCACAAGTACCCTAGAAACTGTTTGTGGAGTAATACTCAACAATTAGCTCTTTCAGCCTTTGTACTGTAATGTAATGTAGTCGTTGTTAGTGGTGTCGTGGCTATTGTACAATTGTCGTGTTTTGCATTGTAACTACTGTTTTGTAAATGTATGTAATGTATGTATGCAAACTGAGTTGCGTGTAAACCCCCCGGGCCGACAGATTGATGCCAATGATACCTTGTGGACCTGAAAACGGATACCCCTGAATTTCGGGACGCAAAGCCTCAAACCAGAGGCATCACAGTGGGATGATCCTATCCTGCTGGAGTTGAACCATGCAAATGGATCGACTGTCCCGCCCCTAAGTAAACCTAAGTAAGTATAGGGGTCGCTGCCGCGACCCTATGATATATATATATATATATATATATATATATATATATATATATATATATATATATATATATATATATATATATATATACAAGTAACAAAAATGCTCCGCACAAAAGGGGATAATATGTGTGTTTGTGCCTATGTCTATCCTTTGAATTCCGGTTGAGAAAGGCATATATACATTCGACACCGCAAAAGTTGCTCAGCTCGCTTAGGGCTTTCATTTGATACCAAATTTTACCACTTTTGAAAAATTTTATTTTTGACCCAAAATCGCCTAAGTCCCCACCCCACCCCACCACAGCACTCTACAGCCACTTTGGGTGTGCAGTTCTATGGCAAAAGTTGCTCAGCTCACTTAGGGCTTTCATTTGATACCAAATTTGACCACTTTTGAAAAATTTTATTTTTGACCAAAATCGCCTAAGTCCCCACCCCACCCAACCACAGCACTCCACAGCCACTTTCGGTACGCAGTTCTATGACAAAAGTTGCTCAGCTCACTTAGGGCTTTCATTTGATACCAAATTTGACCACTTTTGAGAAACTTTAATTCGACCATTTGACCCTCCCACCCGACTGACTCTTCAAACGGCAAAGTAGAACCAGTCCAGCAAAATAGGTACGTCGGACGGCAAAACGAATACCGGGAATGAGCTGGGCACACCAGAAAACCCCTATAGACAAAGTTTTGAGAGGCCAGGTAGAGCCTACTATGGACCTCCAGGAAGCGGTTTCCGACTTGACCCTCCCGACGGCAAAATGGAACCAGCCCAGCAAGATGGGTGGGTCTAACGGTAAAATTGACTGCGGGAATCGATTCTCCGTGCCAGGAAACCATTGTATGGAAGATTTGAGCTTTCAAAGTTAAATAGATAGCGAGAAATTTCCATTTTTCATTTTTCGAATTTTCGCCATCTTTGATGGGCCACTGTGGTCGCTAGGGAAGTGATAGAGAAACGCAACCTGGACCGTTAGTTAGTTCAATATATGTAATTTCTGAATATAAAAAGAAATCAGCTCCAGCTCGTAACGTTCGACCTGAGCGACGAAAAATTGGTCACTTTTCGCTATGAGCCGACTTTGCGGCGCCACTGCGGCGCTGTGGCGCAGCTGCGGCGCAAAAAAGTTGTGATTCTTAAATTCTTTAGAGGGTACTACTAGACCCTATAGCCCTTTACATAGGCCTTTACATTTTACACTGTCTCCAGCCACTTTTCACACATATTATAGGGGTCGCTGCCGCGACCCTATGATATATATATATATATATATATATATATATACAAGTAACAAAAATGCTCCGCACAAAAGGGATAATATGTGTGTTTGAGCCTATGTCTATCCTTTGAATTCCGGTTGAGAAAGGCATATATACATCTTGACACCGCAAAAGTTGCTCAGCTCGCTTAGGGCTTTCATTTGATACCAATTTTTACCACTTTTGAAAAATTTTATTTTTGACCCAAAATCGCCTAAGTCCCCACCCCACCCCCCCCACCACAGCACTCTACAGCCACTTTGGGTGTGCAGTTCTATGGCAAAAGTTGCTCAGCTCACTTAGGGTTTTCATTTGATACCAAATTTGACCACTTTTAAAAAATTTTATTTGTGACCAAAATCGCCTAAGTCCCCACCCCACCCAACCACAGCACTCTACAGCCACTTTCGGTATGCAGTTCTATGACAAAAGTTGCTCAGCTCACTTAGGGCTTTCAGTTGATACCAAATTTGACCACTTTTGAGAAACTTTATTTTCGACCATTTGACCCTCCCACCCGACTGACTCTTCAAACGGCAAAGTAGAACCAGTCCAGCAAAATAGGTACGTCTGACGGCAAAACGAATACCGGGAATGAGCTGGGCACACCAGAAACCCCCATAGACAAAGTTTTGAGAGGCCAGGTAGAGTCTACTACGGACCCTCCAGGAAGCGGTTTCCGACTTGACCCCTCCCGACGGCAAAATGGAACCAGCCCAGCAAGATGGGTGGGTCTAACTGGTAAAATTGACTGCGGGAATCGATTCTCCGTGCCAGGAAACCATTGTATGGAAGATTTGAGCTTTCAAAGTTAAATAGATAGCGAGAAATTTCCATTTTTCATTTTTCGAATTTTCGCCATCTTTGATGCTGGGCTACTGTGGTCGCTAGGAAGTGATAGAGAAACGCAACCTGGACCGTTAGCTAGTTCAATATATGTAATTCTTGAATATAAAAAGAAATCAGCTCCAGCTCGCAACGTTCGACCTGAGCGACGAAAAATTGGTCACTTTTCGCTAGGAGCCGATTTTGGCGCGCCACTGCGGCGTTGTGGCGCAGCTGCGGCGCAAAAAAGTTGTGATTCTTAAATTTTTAGAGAGTACTATTAGACCCTATAGCCCTTACATAGGCCTTTACATTTTACACTGTCTCCAGCCACTTTTCACACATATTACAGGGAAAGTGTGCTGCCGTGACCCTATGATATATATATATATATATATATATATATATATATATATACAGTAAATAAAATGTCTGCACAAAAGGGGATAATATGTGTGTTTGTGCCTAAGTGTCTATCCTTTGAATTCGGCTGAGAAAGTATATATACATTCGATACTGCAAAGTTGCTCAGCCTGCTTAGGGCTTTCATTTATACTGCAATTCTCTTACCACTTTTGAAAATTTTACTTTTGACCCAAATTTGCCTAAGTCCCCAGAATTCCTCACCCCACCTACAGCACTCTACAGCCACTTTGGGTGTGCAGTTCTATGGCAAAAGTTGCTCAGCTCACTTAGGGCTTTCATTTGATACCAAATTTGACCACTTTTTATATACCTTATTTTTGACCAAAATCGCCTAAGTCCCCACCCCACCCCCCAACAGCACAGCGACACTCCACAGCCACTTTCGGTACGCAGTCTTAAAGGGAATGCAGCGGCTCCAGCTCACTCTTTCTAGGCTTTCATTTGCATACCAAATTTGACAACACTTTTGAGAAAACTCTCTAAATTCGACTATTTGACCTTCCCTAAAACCCACCGACATGACTCTTCTCAAACTCGGCAAAGTAGAACCAGTCTCAGCAAAAATAGGTGACGTCGGACGGCAAAACGAATACCGGGAATGAGC
Organism: Trissonchulus latispiculum; assembly: GCA_030248195.1. Taxonomy (NCBI): domain Eukaryota; kingdom Metazoa; phylum Nematoda; class Enoplea; order Enoplida; family Ironidae; genus Trissonchulus; species Trissonchulus latispiculum. The sequence continues at coordinate 568 of JASAND010000227.1, read as the reverse complement.
TGGGTACACCAGAAAACCCCCTATAGACAAAGTTTTCGCGGAGTAGTCAGGTAGAGCCTACTATGGACCTCCAGGAAGCGGTTTCTGACTTGACAGTTATGACGGCAAAATGGAACCAGCCTAGCAAGAAGGGATAAGGGTCTAACGGTAAAATTGACTGCGGAAATCGATTCTCCGTGCCAGGAAACCATTGTATGGAAGATTTGAGTTTTCAAAGTTAAATAGATAGCGAGAAATTTCCATTTTTCATTTTTCGAATTTTCGCCATCTTTGATGGTAAAAAATACCGTCAAAGGAAAGTGATAGAGAAACGCAACCTGAAATCGTTAGTTAGTTCAATATATGTAATTTTCGAATATAAAAAGAAATCAGCTCCAGCTCGTAACGTTCGACCTGAGCGACGAGGGAAAAATTCGGTCACTTTTCGATACAGGAGCCAACTTTTGCGGCGCCACTGCGGCGCTGTGGCGCAGCTGCGGCGCAAAAAAAGTTGTGATTCTTTAAATTCTTTAGAGGGTACTACTAGACCCTATACCCTTACATAGGCCTTTACATTTTACACTGTCTC
>JASAND010000226.1:0-25248 GCA_030248195.1 Trissonchulus latispiculum | reverse complement strand
AATTAATTAGCAGGTAATATTAGAGAGCAATTCCATTTCCAACGGCGGAATATTCCCCTTTTAGGGGTAATCTTGTTATATGTATACATTTAAAAACGTCCTTTACCCAAAGAGAGAACATAAAACAAAAACATAAACAACAGAAAATTCAACATTTGAACAAAATCCAGGAAAGATTTGAAAATTTCTTCGAAAAAATTTTGCAGTTTTGTAAAAAATTGGTCCATATTTTTAAAATTTACCTCACTTGCCGGATCGGCGATCCGAAAAAATAAAGCCGATCCGATCCGACCGATCCGATCCGAAAATTTGTCGATCCGATCCGATCCGATCCGACCCCGGATCGGTCGATCCGATCCGATCCGCCGATCCGATCCACATCACTAGTATGAACACGTTTTACAATACAATTATTTCCCAAAATGTACTCGATTTCCAAATTCACGAAAACAAGATTTTTCCGAATGTAAATGTTTTCCATTGCCAACAGTTTTAGAGCTCTATACTCGAAAGGTCTTGACCACCGGAACAACCTTTTTAATACAAGTAGACCCTAGTAATCCCAGTAATGCGCACATTTCCGGGAATTTACAAAAACTTGCATCAATGAATGAATAGTGAACTCGAGAAATTGGTACATTTCCAGCTAATAATTAGCTTTTAAATAATGCCTATCATTCTAATGCAAGTGCAAAATACGCATCTGGAACAACTCTATTCGATCATGGATACAAAATTTTGAATGTGGTGAAATTTTCGAGAAATTAAATATTTTTAATGAATTAAATAATTAATATTAAACATTTTCCGTGATTCAATCCCGATATGCAGGTTGTTCTAAATCTCCAGCTCAGGACGATTCTAAAAATATATATTGTTGGGGTTTGCTCTGATGGCATGAGTTCGCAATAAATGATTGAAGTTTGAACACACAATCTTGGTCGTACAAACATGCGACCGGCGGATTTTGCAGACCTCCACGTCAACTTCTGAGCAAACGTACTTGGGCGAAAAAGTTTCCTTCCTATTTCAGACAACGTTCGTATTAATTGAGAACTTTTAATCATACCAAAATAAGTCACTCTGAGCAGTCAGCGGTACTAAATTTAGAAAGCGGACAATGTCCGAAAATTAATTACATAGCAGGAAATCTTACAGAGCAATTCCGTTTGACTTTTTTGTATGTGCAGATAAAAAATTTATTTATCCAGAAAGAGGAGATAAAACAAAAATATTATCAACAGAAAATTCAACATTTAAACAAAATTCCGGAAAGATCTTAAAATTTTTTCGAAAAAATTTTGCAATTTTGTAAGAAATTGGTACAAATTTTCAAAATTTGCCTCATTTGCCGGATCGGCGATCCGGAAAAATCGCGCCGATCCGATCCGGCCGATCCGAAAATTTATCGATCCGATCCGATCCGCCGATCCGATCCACATCACTAACAAATTACGATACCCTTTTCGGCCATTTCCCAGTTCTTTTGCAAAACACTTGCCCATTCTTATTCTTAAATTAAAATGTAAATTAAAGTAGGAGTTTAGGAGTCATGCTTAGTAACAATTGTGAGTCATGTGCGGTTAGAATTTATGCGACGGTTGGAATCTAGCCGGATCGCCGATCCGACTATGTAGCTCAATAGATCCGATCCACGCCGATCCGACAAACTTACCGATCCGATCCGATCCGGCCCCGGGATCGCGGATCGGATCCATTTTGCCTATCCGATCCACATCACTAACAAATTACGATACCCTTTTCGGCCATTTCCCAGTTCTTTTGCAAAACACTTGCCCATTCTTATTCTTAAATTAAAAGTCAGTATCAAAAACTTTAGCTACTGGATTGCACAGTGAATTATCAAAAGTAACGATTTGTCTTGTCTTGGGGGTTAGGGAGAACTATACATAATGGAAGCGGAGACTTGTAAACTTTGAAAAAACTAAGGTACATATATACAAGAAAAACTGGGTGTACAAACTTTGGCCTTTATTGCAAACTAACCAAACGGACCAAACCCAAGAAGTAATATTTTTTGGAGTTCTACATACTCATCTGGATATTTAAAAACCAGAATTCCCTGGGTTTTATTCAAGAAGAATTTTAAATATATATTCAATAATTCATTAAAATCTCTACCCCCTGAAAAATCCGTCTCCATGGTCGAATAGAGCAGTGGTTCCATGGCAAATTTTTGTTCTTACAACATTTTCACGACAATACTCACAATATGCGCATCATTCGAAAGCTCTTGACGAACTAACTGGACAACTTTTGCTATACAACCAACTCCTGCTCAATTTCCGGAATTTGGCGCATTTTCAATATTTTAATTGTATATTTTCAGGTAGCTATTGTACATACATAGATCTGATCTGATGTGTGCTTAGGCCAAGGGTAGCTATTTTTTTCGTTTGTGCTCTGTAGCTTTCCTCAGGGTACTTCGTGAAGGTTTTCCAATCGTTCTTTGTATTGTAGTGTTTTTGCATGAATGAGTTTCTTTTCAAAGATTTTAAAACTTGGAACTCGAAAATTTTAAAACTTAACAACTACAGGAAACTGTAGTTGTTAGGAATGTGGCTTTGTAAATACTGAAGCCAATAAATTGCGCCCGACATCGTTAAGTGCTAAATTTTGTGTTTAATTTATAAAATTTACGTTCACGTGCAGCTACAGACAGGCTGTCGCAGAAATGTGAATTTAAGGTAAGCAAAAAATCTAAACAGATCAAGTTGTATAACTCATCTTTATTTTTCCTATTAAAGATTTGTTCCTACAAATACGTTAGCCGCTAGCGCACGATCTGAAGTACAACGTGGAGCACGATGTTCATATTTAACTGAAGAAAAGATGAGCAGAAAGACGGATTTCTTGAACTTCCGTTAGCCCAGTGGTTTCGTACTGCTGCGCAATAAAGTGGAGGATCATGTCAAGTCTAGAGCTTGGAAAAATAAGGGGTGGCCGCTTTAGGGTGGAGCTGCCGCGGCGGGCTTATTGCATAGGCAGCAATAGGCACATCGTCGGCCTTGTCAAACGCCTCGGTTAATTGCGAAGGCAATTAGTCGGTGTCAGTTCCCCTCCCCAGTCAAAAATCAAATTCGTGCAGTACTGACTGACTAGTGTTGGTGTCCGGCCGGTTTATTGATTCGGCCGGCCGGGCTTGTGAATCGGCCGGCCGACACCACTCCTAACCGGCGTGAGCTAACTGGAGTGGGGCGAACCAAAAAACGGACTTCTGGTTAATGTTCTACCCAAAAAATCCTTCTACACAACAGCAAAGCGGAATCAGAAGGCGTTTGGTTCTTCTCGAAAAAATGAGTACAGAAATTGCATGATATTCGGATGAACTTTTAAAGCATGCCCATATCTATCAGTACTGACTGGTGGTTCTGGGGCCAGTGTTATCAAAATTGGGTTGAGTTCAACCCGGGTTGAACCCATTTTTGGGTTCAACCCTGAAATTTTCGGGTTGGCCAAACCCCGGTGCTCAACCCAATATTATCAAATCTTTTATTTTGACTTATCTTTTCCAGCGTTAATTCGGTTTTAACTCAACCCAAATTGTAAACCCACCACTATTTTTTCAATCCGGGCTGATTCAAACTCTTAACTTGACTTCAATTGATAACTCTTAACGCTTCTGATATCCAACAGTGGGTGGACAAAGGAGGACACAAGTCATGACGAAAAAATCAATATTTTTCAGCAATGACAAACTGCTCAAATAGCCCGAGCGGCCCGAGTCGGGCCGGGCCATCTCATTAAAAGCTTTGGCCTGCCCGAGCCTGAAGCCCGCTTTACGTTACGGCACTGGCACAACTCTAGAATAAGCAGTGACTAAACTGTGTTTTGTAAGTTCGTGCTGTCGTTTTTAAAGCGGCATAATGTAAGGCCAAGGATAATAGACGGCTGGACTTTAACTTAGCATGACCTTATTACGCCAATGTTTATCTAAATATGAGTTGAGTGACTTCTTCAATCCCGATTTTTCTCCCGAAATAATTCTATTCTTTTAATCAATCGTTTTTCATATACATCACAGCATATATAATTTCATTGCATCATTATAATTAACAAAACTATATAACAAAAGTAAGGCACTGTGGGCTACGATCCAAAGATCGATCGCATACATTACATTGCAAATACATTGAATGGGAAAAAATAACTGGCAAACAATTAAATTGTAGATACAAAACAGATTCAACTTGGATAAAAATGCATATTGCCTGCACACGGTTTCGGTTTTCCACTTGGTAGTATTCTAGTCTGCCTGCAGTCTGCACTGCATTTTAATTTTATGTAGGTCAAAACCTTTTACAGCAAACATTGGCAGATCGCTTTTTATTCGGGACGCCAAGTTAAAACGATACTTTGAGATATTAAGCTAAGTTAAGAGTTTTGTCTGTTCAATATCGACAAAGTTATCATTTTAAAGATACATATACAGGTTTACTCATATACACGTTTCTTACGTAGAGTACAGTTCGTTGTACGAAACCAAACAATTAAGAGTTAAAGCTCATAGAAGTATAGACTGTTTACAAGAACTGTACATCTCATCTCGGACACATCTTGAAGCAATCAAGTCCATAACACTGGAAAAGCTAAAGCTAATCTCGTCCGTTCAAATGCATAAGCTGTACTGATCTGCTGGAACGTGATCACGTTATACAAAGAAATTAGGGGATCATACTAAATCTAGACATTGAGCAGTTAAGATTGCAAAAATATAAATCAGGAAAGCTCTGATCCACAGGCTGCCAAAACTCAAAGGCAATAGGAAGGAAAAATCTCAATTATGGTTCCAATTTGAACCAGCTGCGGAATCGCAAAGAGTGCGATGAAGCTGCCAATAAGCTGAACTTATTTGGGAAAAAGAAAGTTTTGAAATCAGTTCTCTGCTATCTGCGGCCGCTGGACAGAGATTGGCACAGCTGAGCCTCAGGAAATAAGTGACAGTGAATTGATCGAAATCTAAAATAAAACCAATTATTTACACAGCACGTGTCCCGTATAGTTATTTTTATATATACCGATATAAATATAAATAACAGAACATATAAGTATGAAATAAATAAAGCGGAAGGCAACGAATTAACCAGCTGATAAGTTTACGAGGACTGGGATTTGATAACAACGAAATTGATGAAGCTGATCGGCTTCATGCTAAATTTCTCGGGGATTTAAGGTATATACATGAGAACCCTACGTACATACGTATAACTTTATGAGTTTATTTCAAATTCGCGAAAGATAAGTTTGAAAGCATTTCTAATAGAGGAAATGTGTCTGTAAATTTCTCAAGACTGTTCGCATAGATCAGTTGGGAATGGTAAATTCGTCACTCTAATAGTTGAGGTTATTGGTTCCTATGCGTTGTAAAGACGCTTTTTTGGACTCAGACACAATAAAATCTATTAGGCTCTTGAAATGTTCCCCAGGCACTTGATATTTTTAGACCCCTAGATTGACTGACCTGGTTGGATCAGATTCTTCGTCGAAGTAACCGGGCAAGGCAACCACATTTCTAGTTCCACTGTAGCTGCCAGCGCTCAAAGATACCTAAAATAAGATAATTCCGTACACAAATGATCACAATTTGTGGTAGGCAACGTATACATTCACGTCAACTTATTGATTTCATTGAATTTGAAAATGACAGTTTGCAAACCGCAAAACGCATTTCAGCCAAATACAAATACAATTTTGTGGTTTCCAATTAGAACAGAGGGCCGAGGGGTTCAACTAAAATCCGCTACTGGCGCAATAATTTCATTTGGTGATGCAGGACCTTTAGTGTTATATATATATATATATATATATATATATATATATATATATCACATATCTACCATATTTCTAGAGGTGCGGGCATACAGAATTATCACATTCTTTGGCATTTACCTGTTGATGTAGTGAACCGCTAGGAATGTTTCTCATATTTTCTAGATGCGAATGGAATCCTTCAACCAGTGTAAGGCTCTTTCCAAGCAGGTGCTCTAAACAAGAAAATACAACAAAGTCGACTGACCATAACAAAAACATCAGACAATTTTTTGCTGATAACAAATACCTAACAAAAAAATAAGATAACAAAAAGCTAACAAATAATTTTAGTTACAATATATATTCAATTTGTGCATTTATAAGCCTTTCCAACTAGAAGTCAGTTTTTGTGAAGATAAGGAAAATTTTGAAAATTTTATTTTCCCATACTCTCTTTCTATCCTGAGGGAATTCGTGGAATAATAATAGGTACCTGTAAAATTTTCTGTAATCTTTAGGACATTGTTGTAAACAGTAATAACTGTTCCCTCAACTTCTGTATTGCAGTTTTTATGCATTTCTATAATGAAGGGTTTGACTGGTTTCAGCCTTGAGTTTTAAATTGTCCTGACGATGTAGTGGAAAATGAGGCTGTTAAGATTTTAGAGTGAAATGGAAAAGTCTTTCGATAGCAACAATGGAGTCTTAATCGACCAGGAGTGGGAAATGTCGAATCCAGCATGACTGTTCTCATGCAAAATACTTGTAAATTTACTGTACAACTACAAAGAGTAGACTAATCCAATCAACCTAATGTAGTCTTGTTAAAGATTAGGCGTTATAACTGAGAAGAAAAGAAAAATGGATCTTGTTCAAATAGATTCCATTTGCTCAAATTTGTAATTTTAAAATGTTAGAAAGGTGTTCACTGTCCACCTACGTCAGGGTTAAGTTACACAAAAGTTAGATTAACTCAAAGTTAAAGAAGGAGCTTCACTTAACTTTCAATGAGACAAGGGATTCTTAATGCCTCCGATGATTTCGTAGTATTGTAACTTATTGAAATATCCATTCCCGCTGCGAATTTTACAATATATACTTATATTAATTTCTTCTGTTCAGTCTTTGTGAAGACTTTTATTTGTAAATTTTCGAAACCGGAAGAAACATGTCGTTTAGTTGACACAATAAAAGTTCTTACAAAAGACAAAAACTGAAGACTTCCTTTCCAGGTTTTGTTTGGCAGGTGTTGTTTAAACATAATGACGAAGTTTACTACAACCTCTGGAGAGAAATTTGCCCATATGACTCCAGGGTTCTTTTCAACTACAACCACAAATGCAGTAAAAGTCATGAAACCTTGCTAAACTTTTAGCAAAATTTATGTCAGAACTTTGCCCCAGCTGACACTATTAATACTTTAAGTTTTATCTCCTATAAAAAGTAACAGTGACAATAACTGGAAACCATAGAAAGGTCAGTAGGTCAAATAAAATTTATGTATTTGCTGTATTTGAAATAAAAGTTTTCAATTAAAAGATAATAAAATGTGGGTAACTGAATTTATTTCTCGCCCACCAGAAGTAAGGCAGTTACTTTACAAACAAAGGATCAATTTTATCAATCAATCAATCAATCAATCAATCAATCAATCAATCAATCAACTTTATCCCCCCCCTAAAGACCCAATTGAACTTTATCCCCCCCCCCCAAAATTGGAAGGCGTCTAGAAATTTAAGTTAAAGGTTTCTGCATGCTATATATACTAACATTACAACTTCAGCGGCAATATGCTACACTACGTAATGGCTTTAAAAAGCTGGAAATCCAAAAACTTAAAAAAACTTAGTAATTATAAAATTTTTTAGGTTTTAATCTGTGTATGCATTTTTTAGCTGTTCCGAATCTTAAATAGATATTTACTATCTTAAATATTTAGTGTAAATAGTTAATCAAATCTTAAATTCATTTTTCCATACAGCTTTTCGTTAGCTCAGTGTATACAAGCTTTCATGCTAAGCTTACAACTTTAGCTTACAAAAAGCTAATGAAAAGCTGGATTGTAAAACGAACTTCAAAAGCGTGCTCAGAATCTTTGAAAGCACCTTGAATCAATTCTTTTAACAAGATCGATGAGCAAAAACAATTTTTGTTGACTGCACTTCCAGTTTAAGTTTCTAAAAATTTTATAAATTTAAGTTATGTCCATTTACCATGAAACCTTCTTTAAACCAACAACAAATGACAATATAAACTTAATTTCAAACGCGCAAACACGAATATTAATAACATGAATGTTATCAATACAAAATGTCCCCAATTGAACTTTATCCCCCCCAAAAGGGTTGGGGGGGATAAAGTTCAATTGATCCCAAACAAAGAATAATAATATTCACAGGATTTTAAAACCCATTTCAAAATATTGGCAGAGTGAAATGAAAATCAATTAAACTTTCAGTTATCAATCAATTAAATCAATATATTCAGATCTTACCAATAAGATATCCAACTGTGACATCATCTGGTAATCGAATTTTATCTCCAAGTTGTTCCAATTGACCATCTCTAAAAAATAAGTTTTCATCAAATACTGACATCAATAAAAACGTTGAGAAAGGGTGGATGTGTGTACTACTAGAGTGGCGAGTGGCATTCTTAAGCATAAACACTGCTTTTTAAACCAAGAACAGAAACCTATGAATGATGGAATGATATTAAAGCAAACTTCAAGCACAATATTAGACTCTCTCAAAACCATTACCCAATCAGTGATTGCATTTTATTTCCAAGCGACCGACTGACACAAAATCCGGCACCTCCAGTGGCAAACCAAAACGATATTTTGTCCTGAAACAAAATAGAAACAATTTCTAAACTAACAGATATTAAATTTAGATTTTGACAAAGCATCTAAGATAGTCCATCAAGAGTTTAGCTTATTACTAAATATTTGAGTCAAAAACTGTCAATAAATTACTTCTGCACAATTTCCATCAATCCTGCTGTTCTTTGAAACAAACTTCAAAACTAATAAGTTGAAGTGGATGCCAGGCTTCAAAATTTCTTATCAATATTATATTTTTTGCTTCTTGAGATATACACTTCTCTTATATATGGCTTCATACATTAACATAGGGTCGGGTCCTGGGTGGGGGCTTGTCCCCAAAAAATTTTGAGGGGGCTTGTACCTTGAACAAAAATGTTCAGGGGGGCTTGTACCCCAAGAAAAAGTTTTTAAAATTTTTCGAAAAATTAACGCTAATTTTATTAAAATTAGCAATTTTTTGTCAAAATTTGCAAAAAAGCTTCAATTTTTCGAAAAACTTCAAAATTTTGCCCGATTTTCCCGAAAAATTAAACATTTTAGCTAAAAAATTCCGGCAAGGCCGGAAATTTTTCAAAATTTCACTGCAAAAACTAATTTTTTCGGCTGTTTTTCGTTACCCCTTGGCCATTTTTTCGTTACCCCTTGTCCCCGACGGCGATGGGTTACCTTGTCCGGGACCCCCCCAAGACCCCCCCCCCCCGCGTTAACCTATGTATGGCTCCTATGAAGCTTTTAGCACAATTTTTCTTACAGGTATATTATCTCTATCCACTATATGGATGGGCTCTCTAGTGGAAGGTCTTCCCAGATACCAATCCTGAGAAGGATCGTACTGTTTCAGCATTGTATGTAACGCCGGAATATTAACGTAATTATCGTCATCAAAATGGCACCACCATCTAAAAAGAATAAAAATTCATAGAGCACAAAACTATTACATTACCATCACAATTCACAATATTTTTTCGTCGATCAGCTTATCATTTCCAGTTTCAGTGACTGAGATGGCTCAACACTTTCTACTGATAATTTATCTTAATCATAACACTTTAATCCATATTTATTCTTCATACCTTTTATCTGTTTTCATAAAGGCGTCATATTCGGCCCCCAATTTACAGCATAGTGCTTGTCTAAATAGGAAATTACTAAATTACAGTTTCCAGAATGATTTATTTCAATGGCCAAAGGGCCTCAGTAGACATTCTAAAAAGAGGTCTTGGAGACCTAATAGAAAAGTATGGCTCAAAATTTCTAATGAATCAATCTTAATTACTGTTTCTAGATCTGCCCAATCTCAGTGCATGCATACCTCTAGGAATTTGATATAAAAGATGCCGACAAAACAAGTCGGCCCGGTTAGTTTAAAGGAGCGGTGACTAATTAATGACGCAGAGGAGGTGCTTCTAAGGCAGATTTGTTAAAAATTAGTTGATACGCAATACAAATATTAACATTTAAGAATGTACCCAGTACCTACCTTGTATGAGCGGCTGGACAATCTGTTACGATCCAATGCTCAGACTCTAAAGCACAAATGTACAAGTGAAAACGAATAATAATAATAATTAAAGTCAACTATAAATAAAGAAAGTTTGAGGAATCCTATGCAATCTGACGACTGAAAAATTTTCGTCTTCAGTCTTCATTGCTTATTAAGTTTCTTTGAGCATGCTATAACTCTTTTATTACAAATTCAAATTAAATGTTGACATTAAGTTTTTGAAAGTTGACAGACATACCAATGACATTATCAAAGGAAGCTTCTGGCGAATCAGAAAAGAAATATATCTGAAATGAAAACCAAAATATACAATTAAGACAGTGTCGTTTATTTGCTATTTTAATTTCGATTTACAACACCTGCTACTACTGAAATTTTATGACACTCATAAACGGCAATTCCAAGGTGTTGCAACAGTTTATTGAAATAATAAAATGGTAAATGAGGTAGAAATTTGTGTGCAGGTATGTAGATATGTGAAATAGAGAACTAAACGAGGCAGTAACATATGGTTAAATATCGTGGGAAAGAAGACCTAAGCGGGAGCTAGCAGTCCAAGCTGACGGTTTAAAGGCCGGTAAATGTATAATTAGTGATGACCACTCTTGATAATGGTGACGTTTAAATTTATATTTGGACAAGAGTACTACAGATGAGCACGGGCCGGATTTTTTTCGGCCTGCCCCGCTCCAAAATTTAGTTCGGCCCGGTCCGCAAACTGGCAAAATTCGGCCCGGCTCGCCAAAAGCAAATTTCGAAAATTTTCTATCAATATTATTTCAAAGGTTTCAAAAACAATACGAAAACGCTAAATTATACTGCGAAACGTTAAATTTTTGCTGTAAAATCACCAGAGAATGAGTAAATACTTTCTTAGAGTCGATCTGGCCCGTTTCGACCCGCAGTTAAAAATCGACGGCCTGAAATGCTCAACTCTAAAGAGTGCCGCGTAGAATGGGGATGCAGTGAAATCCTGCGATAATTTATCCGGAGAGTTTTCGGATAGCTTTCTGTCTTGTTTCTAGTTAGGAGTTAAGATATGATGACGATAACCATATTACAATTAGCAATTTGTTGTGAGTCGCGAATACATAAAATCTGTTTGCTAATCTCTCTTTAATTATTTTTATATTTCCAACGTTTTATGAACCAAGTTCTTATTTGTTCAATACGTATTTCCTGCTTAATGTATTTTGTTCATTGCATGTGATGTACGAATTTACTCCGTTTCATCCCTAGATTATATATATTAGTGATGTGGATCGGATCGGATCGGCAGCCAAAATCAACTACCGATCCGATCCGGCAAACGGCCGGCGATCCGATCCGATCCGATCCGATCCAGCCCCGGATCGGACCGATCCGATCCGATCCGACCATAATATTAATTTTCAATTGTAGACACTTAAATTGTAATATTTTCCGATTTCCCCTTATTTTGCAAAACTCTTCATCAAACTTCTCACCTGAATCATATTGAATAATTCTGTATCCGTAGAAGTCCGTATCAGAAACTGCAGCTGCAGAATGATGTGTGGTCACTTTGAAAAATAACGATTTGTTTTGTGTTGGGTGTTTAAGATCTAGTGAGAAATGAGAACTATGCAAGGATAAGATAAAATTGAAGAAACTAGGGTTTAAGACCAAAAAATGTGCGTACAAACTTTGGTCATATTTATAAGCAAACAATGTATATGTTTTAACATCGTTCGGAAATGGAGACGACATGGTAAATATATGGAAATTATATTATATAATATATATAATATAATATAGTTTTATTATATAAAACGGTTTTATGTACGGAAAATCTAAAATATACAAAAGTTTGCTAAGATTTATGCACATCGAAGATTCAGTTTTTTTTCGAAATCAAATAGATCTGGTTCCGCGTGATGTTGTTGCACTTACAACCTTTTCAGCCAAAGAACACCCAAGTTTCGGGTTTTCTAAATGTAAATATTTTAATGCTCACGATATGGTTATCAGTTAAAAGCTCTTGACAATCTGAACACGTTTTACAATCATTTCCCAAAATGCACTCGATTCCCAAATTCGCGAAAACAAGATTTTTCCGGATTTAAGTGTTTTCCATCACCAACAAGCCCTGGGTCTTGACTCGTAAGGCCTTGACGAGCTGAACAAACTTTGTAATACAACTAGATCCCAGAAATGACCCCTGTTCCTGAGATTCACAAAAACTTCCATCCATGAATAGTGAACTCTAGAAATTGGAAAATTTTCAGATATTGGTTCCAGCTCATAATTAGCTTTTAAATAATACCTTATCATTCAAATGCAGGTGCAAAAATATGCACCTGGACCATCTGTATTTGATCACGGATACAAAATTTTGTGGTAAAATTTTGGAGAAATTAAATATTTTCACTAATTAAATAATTAATATTAAATATTAAATATTTTCTATGATTCAATGCCGATATGCAGGTTGTTCTAAATCTCCAGTTCAGGACGATTCTAAAAAATATATATTGTTGGGGTTTGCTCTGAAGGCATAAGTTCGCAATAAACGATCAAAGTTTGCACACACAATTTTGGTCGTACAATTGCATACACAAAAGTGCGTCCGGTGGATTTTGCAGGCTTTCCACTTCTTCAAACGCACTTTGGCAAAACATTTTCCTTCCAATTTTAGACAACTTTCCTATTAGTTGAGAACTTTTAATCATACCAGAATAAGTCACTCTCAGCTGTGAGCGGTACTAAATTTAAAAAGCCGAACAGACTGTCCAAAAATTAATTAGCAGGAAATGAAAGCAATTAGAAAGCAATCCCATTTGACTTTTTTATATATGCGTGAAAAATTTATTTAGCGAGAGAACATAAAACAAAAACGTTAACAACAGAAAATTCAACATTTGAACAAAACTCCGAAAACATTTTAAAAATTTCTTCGAAAAAATTTTGCAATTTTGTAAAAAAATTGGTACAAATTTTCAAAATTTGGCTCATTTGCCGGATCGGCGATCCGGAAAAATCAAGCCGATCCGATCCGGCCGATCCGATCCGAAAATTTGTCGATCCGATCCGATCCGATCCGACCCCAGATCGGTCGATCCGATCCGATCCGCCGATCCGATCCACATCACTAATATATATACTTCTCTGCCTGGGTGTGGCAGGTCTGTACTCTGTAGTGTACTTCTTTAATACTTAGCTACAGTACAGTACAAACAGTTCACCCGCTGGCAACACGTGCAACAGATTCTCGCTTATCTGATGAATACCCTGCCTCAAGAGTCTATTGTATGAGTATTATAACCGTTGATAAGGTCAGTAACCTTTCATCGACAGGAACAAAGACAAGTGAATAGTCGGCACAGTTAAAAGTGTTTTAGTACCTTCACCTATTTTTGGTACACAGATACAATTTAAACTCCAGAATACTCCCACTTAGATACGTACGTAGATCTATAGCTCATAGCCTTTAAAAACTTAGCCATTTTGCATAGCTTAACTATGCCCAATAGAGACAGGAGCCAAATCAAAGTTAAGCTTAAAACTTTTTACAACTGCTTCGTTCAAGCCTTTGCTTTGACTATTTGTTTAAGATAGTAGCTTTATAAGCCAGCAGTGATAGCTTCTGATAGCCAAAACTAAATGCGCGCTTGAAGGCGCCTAGAAACCTTCCCACGAAAATAGGAGCAATGTTTAATGGGTTTGGTGACAAAAACAGCATTTACAAGCTGATGGAAACGATTTGCATTAAGATCAAACCCTAATAGCATTTTCAAGCAAGATAACTAACTTTGTACACGTTGTTTACTCAGGCAAATGAAATGTTTCAAACAACCTAAATCTAAACATAAGTTCCGCTCAATTTTTTGAATCAAATCTGGGTAGCTAAGGTCAAAGTAGTTAAATTCCAGGACTTAGCTAGGATCGTTATCTACTTTGAGCGAGCCCTAAACCTTATAATGATGAAGTAGCTACGGAAGAAAGGCGGCCTAAACAGACACCCAATAAATTCCTGAGTTGACAGATTTTTCAGACTCGCTATAGCTGCTGGCTCCTCAATAATTTGTTGCTTTGTTGTGGAGTTAAAGCTGTACTGAGATAACCTCAGTAATAGCTGTGAAGCGTTTGACGCGTTCGTTATTGAAAATAACAGGAGGGAAATTTTGAAATGCAAAATGCTAGCTCTTTCTTTCGGAATTTTCAGTGATAAGTGCGACAAGTCTCACGATAAAATAAATTTCAGACTTCTCAGCTGCCCTGACAGATGTGAGAAACCTCCGCAAGCAACTCTTCAGAACAAGTTTTATTTGAGAGAAATCAAATTCAACAACAAAACCCCGACATATCTAAACATGTCGGAGCACAAATGTGAAAGCTTGAATTTTGAAGACATTTAACACTTGAAATTTCACCCTCTTTCAAAAGCGCACTGAAGTATCCTGGGAAAGCCGAACAAGTTGAAGCAAACAGAACTGAAGATCTGCTTAATTCTCTATTGAAGCGGCAATTTGAGGTTTAACAACAAATAAAACACAGTAAACAAATATAATTTAAGACCCACTTCTTTGTTTACGATTAAAACGTAGACTACGTACGTACGTGGGAGGGAGTGGCTTAGTGGCTTAATTATCATAACTTAAGCCACAATGATAAATGTAGGCTTCAGCTAAGGCGTGGAAAATGTCACTTGGAAGCTAAATATTAACGGGTGATAACGATTGATGGTGGGAAGCTAAAATTTGGATATCTTATATTTATAACTCGAACGAGTGTTAAGCATATCATTATCGTATGTCTATTGTTATTTTAAAACACGCGCCACAGAAATACTGAAAAATGAAAATGCTAAAATGGGAAAATGAAAACAGAATGGAGATGGAAGAAAAGTGAACACATCTTGTCTGCTTCACTCCCCTTCCTAAGCTTTTCTAGGCGGAAAAAGTGGGGGTGGGGAGAGTGAGTGGTCTAAAGTGGTCTAAAATCGCATAAAAATGCAGTAAAATTAGCCTGTTTTCTACATTGCTGCTACAAATATGCTAGAAAGTGCTCAAAAATCGAGTTTGAGTACCAAAATAGACGATTTTTAATCAAAAAATCCGCGGAAGCCAGAAAATTTGTGAAAATTTTGACCAAAAATTCTTAAAATTTGCCATTGCCTGGGCACTTTATAGTGAGTGGGGGGGGGGGGAAGCCCGGCCCCCTCCCTCGCCCCCCCCCCACTAAAAAAACCCAGCCTCCAATGTAAAAAATTTTAAAAATGGGCAGCTCAACACTACTTTACATTTACTAAAGTCCAGCTAAAATTAGGGTAATGTTTTGAAACATATTGAGGTCTAATACGTCTAATAGGTCTAGTAAAATTAGTAAGATTTTGAGATCAGATTTATCTAAAGAAAATAGATTGTAAAATATGTTGTAGAATTATATTATCCCTTAGCAACGGTTTTCGCCTTGACTGTACGCATCTCTGAACCGGAATAGCAGAGACATGCTGGGATCTTTTCAGGATAACCCACCCCAGGCCCAGATTCCGCAAAATTTGACCAAATGAGCTGAAATTCGGTATGGGTATGTTTTCGACCACGCTGAGTTCAAATATCGCAAAATTTTTCGATTTCGCGAAATTCGATTTTTTTCGATTCGTAAGGAGGGACCAAGGGGAACCGAAACATGTTTTGTCTTCGATTTTGCTGAAAAGTTCTGTTCAGGGGTTTTCGAGGTCGCAGAACACGAATCGGAAATCAGTTTTTCGATTCAGCTTTTCTTTAGCTCAATATAAGCTAAAGTTCTAAGCTTAAGGTGTAAGCTTATATTGAGCTATCGAAAAGTTTCTTATTATCCTGAAAAGATCCACATGCTGTTGCCTGTTGCCCATCCACTATCTAGTTCATAAAGTTACAGTCCTAAGGCACAGATACTTCAATTCAAATACCCAAATACCCAGTGGTTGGCCACATCACATCTAATGCAAGGACGAGTTGTAAAACGTAATTAGCTCAGACTGATGGCCATTAAGACTATTTACTATTAAGTGAAAATTAACGTACCTGTTTCGGGGCCAGAGTAAACCAAGTGTCCAGAATTGTCTTCACCCGCGTTTCATGATACGATTTGGTAGTCTTCACGCTGATAAAAATCTGGCTAAGTTTGTCGTCATTAATTGATCGCTTCAATTTAGCTGCTGGCGATCCGTCGGCTTGACAAGACCAAATAAGTAACATAAATCCCAACAAGCGCATTGTAACTAATAATCTGAAATCACATAAAAATTGAAATAATATGAATTGAAATAGAACATCAGCTGTTATCCAATGATAAAATGTGGTGGAGCTAAAACTGAGAAAATCAAAATGACAAGTAAACCACCAGAAATTGCAAAAATTCAGTGAATAGTTAAAGTTTTACTACACCCAAACAAGCTGCTCTAAGAAAGAACTGTTGAAACTGAACTACAGTCTTATGGTAGCTGATTGACGGGCCACGTCTGCGATTGAACGCCTCCAAGCGGATGACTGAGCAGAAAGAAATAGGTCCTTCAGAAATGGCAAAAATGGAGAGTGTAGCAGGTGTATGATAGACACTAAAGATCCGAGGTGTAACACTTTGTAGTAATTAAGCGGCGGCAGTCGTGGGAAAGTGTAAAGAAATAAAATATAGCTGGGGCGGTATTTTTGCAGCCATCAAACATCTGTCGTTTTTAGACACTGTTTTACTTTTTTTTACCAAGCTGATGTTGGGAAAGAATGGCGAGTTTAAAGTTGAAACAAATACAATTATTGTCCTATGTTGTAGAAATATGACCACATCAGTGACTGTTCGTATTTCCACACCTGGGTCTAACTTTCGCATTGCTTAATTAATTAGGCTCAGTTTAGTTTGGAACTTACGAGACGAGTGTAAGTGTACAAATTTCTGATCGGTCTGCAATAAAAGTTTAAAATTAGCAATATTCAGATTGAAGCTCATTTGACATCTATTCCACAAGCAAGAAAATCCCCCACGCAGACACTACCACACATTAATCTGGTGTCTGGTCTTGAGAGAGTGCTAAATCTTGAGGGGGCTTCTGCATTGGAAGGAAATTTTCGTGGAGTAATCGATGTACCTTCAGAATATGTTTATGTGAACCGCCCAAAATCAACGTCAACAGCAACAGAATTTGCAAATTTAAAACATTTTTCGTTTACACATTATCTATCCCTTCCTGATGGTGGATACCTTGTACCTTGTCTGAACTGGTGGAAGGAGGAATCTGAATCCTCCACATAATGCCGGTGACAACCTATTCCCTCCCACAACCCACTTCCATGTATTGCCTAGTATTCAACATTTTCTTCCCGTTTATCGACCACTGCCCGTTATGCCGTTTATGCTGCATGTAGGACCGATTCGACCACTGCCAACCATATTAATAACCATGATTAAATATTAAAATAAGAGGTACCTAGCAACTTCCACAAAACTAATGCTGAAGACAGGAAAAAATATGTACAGCAGGGGTCATTCCCATTATCCCCCCCCATAGCTTCGAAGAAGTGCCGAAGAAGCACAATTTGAGGGATTGACTTGAAATTAGGTAGAGGTATGTTTTCGGACCTGCTGATTTCAAAAATGCAAAAATTTTAAATTTTTAAAAAATTTTAAAAAAATTTTTAAATTTTAGTTTGGTAAGGGGGGACCAAGGGGAACCGAAACATTTTTTGAAAAATTTTCTGCTGAAAACTTGTTTACAGGGGTTTTCTGGGGCGCTGATCAAGAATCTGAAACCAGTTTTTCGATTCAGCTTTTCGTTAGCTTAATATAAGCTAAAGTTTTAAGCTTAAGATGTAAGCTTATCCTGAACTAACGAAAGCCTGAATCGAAAAACTGAGTTCAGATTCGTGATCAGCACCCCAGAAAACCCCTGTAAACAAGTTTTCAGCAAAAATTTTTCGGTTCCCCTTGGTCCCCCCTTGCCAAAATTTTTTTAAATTTTTAAAATTTTTTTAAAAATTTAAAATTTTTGCATTTTTGAAATCAGCAGGTCCGAAAACCTACCCCTACCAAATTTCAAGTCCATCATACAAATTGTGCTTCTTTGGCACTTCTTCGGAGCTATGGGGGGGATAATGGGAAAGACCCTAAAGCAGAATTACACGCACATATTTTACAAATTCTTAGCTGATTAATTGCGTTTGCGAGTTACCCTAGCAAATCTGAAAAAATGTCATGAATCTTCATAAAAAGTCAGTAAAGAAGTTATAGATAAGTACAATAATGTCTATCACTACGATTTGCCGATTGTACAAATACAACCTTTTCACAGTGAAAGCAACAATTGACTAGTATATGAGAATACCCTGCTCTCTAATCCTCTGAGTTTGTGAAAAATATTAAACGTTTGGGGGAATACTGGGAAGAATAGACTCTAAACAATAACCATCACCAATTGAAACGAACTTGACCTCGCAGTCAACGTAATACTAAAATTTCAATCTTCCACTGTGAAAGGACTCTCAAAGTTTGCTTACCTAATCTGACCTTTCCGTTTAATCCCTCTGTGAGAAATTTCTCGAACCTGTGGATTGTTAAATACAACGGAGCAAAATTGTTAAAATTGACCATCCGCGCAAATCTAAGCTCTATGAAAGCAAAATATAATATAACGTGGTGATGGTGATGACTCTAATCACTGATCAATAGAAGAGATAACAGTTGAGATGAGAATAGAATTTACTCATTGCACTTCTTGAGTTCAGACCTACCCCAACTGTACAAAGAATCTAATTGAGACATCAATGTTGAAAAATGACTTCAGCAGTAAGGGTGCACCGCGGTAGGCTAAGCACAGCTGTTGCAAACTTATCTTTCGTTGACTGTATGAAGTTGAACAGAAAGTTACATACAGTAAATGTATCTTTCAGATCCCCTTTTTAGCAGGAAAGGCAGATGATGGAATAGAATTTTTCTCGGAATGACTACTACATACTCTACTCTCTGCTATTCCCTGTTATCAAATTAAATCAATATGCTTAGTCAACATACTAATTTGCCGATCCGGGTCAAGAAAAAGCTCCTAAATTCAAAGCTGACAGGTTTAAAATTAAAAGACTTTTACAAATTTTAAGGAAATCTCGACCTGAAACTTTAATAATTTTGCGGTCAAAAGCATCGGCTAAGAAAATGCACAAGAGAGAAATTTTAATCATGCATGCTTGCGTTGAACGTGCTCCGAAAGCATGCACTCACTAAATGTAGTTAGATTTAGTTGGAATCGACCTTGAAAAGTAATCGACTGAATAAACGAAAAACTGCAATCGGCTAATCCGTTGACATAGTGTTGCTTTCATGCAGAAATTGTCGACGAAATCTGCAAACTCAAAAATTTGCACTAAAGCAACAGAAATTGTGACACTGCAGTTTAAGTTGAAAGGAGTCAGGTCATTTGCTGTGAGAGATGCATTTTCTAAACTTCTTTTCATAATATTCACTGGAGTTGCGCACTATTATGTCTATTGTTCGAAATTTCCTCTACTCGCCTTAGTGAGCAACCAAAATTGGCTAAAGCAATTTTAGTGATTAAAGTCAAGTGAAATTAAATTAAATTTTTGATGGCAAACTCGGTCACTTTCCCACACATTTGCCATCTGTTGCTTGCGCTACTGTATATAACATTACTGGGGCTGATTTCTGCTGATAAAAAGAAACTTTCGGAGCTAAAATCTCATAAAAGTAATTAAATTGCAACCGTGGCTGAAACAAAAACCCTCAATTATTTTTGAAACTTTAGAACCGAATTTTTTGTTTTTGTATCCAGGCACCCCCTTTCAGAAGCTAATGTATTTAGTTTAAAACCCTGCTGGTTATGTGCATTTATGTAAACACCCGAGGGCCTAAGAACGTTCAAATTTATTATTGAAGTGTTGTATTTGAAAAGGACGAGGTTGTTAACAAGATCGTAAACACAGATTTTTGACTTAAACGTTATCGATATTCTGAAAAACTGGGTTTGTCACAGAATAAAGGTGGGAACGTAGGATTTCTATAGTAGTGCTGATGATTGAATGCTTCCGCTTTTATTCTTTAAACAAAAATTTTATATTTGTAACAAAGAGAGCAGCGGAAGGATTGAAATTTCCTATCCCTTAACAGCATACCATTCATTGGCGGCTGAAAGCAACGTGGTTGCAATTTGAGAGAAAGCGACAGAAATTTCCGAAGAGCACTTTCGCCCTTCTTCAATACTGTGCTGTGTGAGACAAGACAGTGTATAAAGAAATTCGAAATCCACAGACCAATGCCAGTATTTAAGCTGACTTAAACAAATTGCTTTTGAATTTTATTCAAATTTCGGCTATTTTTGCGACTGCTTGACAGGTCTGATAATTGTATTGAAAACACAAACACAAAGAGCCAAATTTTAGTGTTCAGCGTTTTTTTGAGCGGAAAATATTTTAAATTTAAATTGCTACTAGTTGAAAAAGGAAACATCATTTGAATTTAGCTACTTTTCTCCGCTCTGATAGGATTGTAACAGATTCTTTCAGTACGATTTAGGTAGAGCGAAGTGGGAACTGAACACTGAACAATTAAAATTATTTTTTAAAAAATAGTCTGCTCAAGAGAGAGAAACAGGACAGAATTTTTCGTGAAAACAGACCGTGGATTGGTATCTGCGGAGTATGGAGTGCGGAGAACACCGCTTAATACTGGCCACATATTAATGTGCCGTAGAAGGGCTTGTAAAGTTTACTTTCCTGTTTTGGAACATCAAGAGGAAAAACAAATTAAGACTCCTTAAACTTAACGTCAGCTTGTCTACTTCCATGCCTATGTCTCTAAATGTTGTTTCATTAGTGTAGAAAAATCGACAAAATGACAACGACTCAAGTTCAAGTAATGATAGTTAATAATTGGAATGGCATTGGGTCCCGCCTTTAGTTAATACTAATAACTAACCAAGAGGCTAATTCCATCAACCTCCTCCTCCCAATATCGAAGTTAGTTAGTTGAACAAAGAAGATTTTCTTGGGTAGGGTTGTGCTCAATACGGAAAAACGGGGGCGGGGCCGGCCCCGGCGCCCCAAATTGGGGGGCAGGGCTGTGGGCCGGGCCGTTTCACTTGGGGGCCGGAAATGGGGGCCGCCCCACCACCGGCCCCCAAGGCGCGTTCAACACCGGCCTAGAACCTCAACACCAACTAGAAATAGTTTGCTAGAGAATATATATATAGTAATTTTTTGCATAGTATATACGTGGCAAGTTTACGTTATGGTCTTGGCTCTGGGAATACAAATTTCTCGAATTGGCAGAATAATTAACATATTTACCACATTCTCTTATATCAGAAAATTCGTCTTTGCAAGAGCAATCCATTGCAATTAAAAATAATGAGATTGGGTAAATAATAATAATTGGCTTTTTCTGTGAAAAGTTCGGTTAGGTGATATTTTAGTAAAGGTGGCAAAATAAGATACGACAAAGGAATTATTTTGGGAGAAGCTGCCCTCCCATCTGCCTCTTTTCTAAACATATATATAGGTCAATAAAAATTTAAAACTTCGTCTTGTGCTGAAAACTTGTAGGCAGAACTGCATACAGGTTTCTCAAGATTTACTTCAGGAAACTCTTGCAATTTTTACTAATTGAATTTGATACTAGAGTCTGTAAAAATTACAAAGCACTCCATCGGCAACTGACGGCACAGGATCATGCTTGTGAAGAAACTAAAAATTCCTATACTTTCCACAAAACCCTCTGCGAGTGAAGGATGGAGTCAGTCAATACAAAAATTAGTCATAACAGACAGCATACATACATTCCATGCATTTTGATTTGATAAGACAAGAGCTGATTTCCGATTAATACTTTGTTTCGACAATAATTTTCGAACTTTTCCAAGAAAGCATTTCCAAGAAGTTATCTTAAGGTGAAATCTGATAGTTTGCCAAAAGCGAAAATGAAAAATAGCTATAGCAACCAGCCCCACCACCGGCTCCCAAATAACCCTACTCTTGGGTGCCTTGGGATTGTGAACTTATGGGTTTGCAACAACTCATAGAATCGGTCCCAGAGGCCCCAGGGCCCAGACCACACAAAATCCGGTCGGTACACCCCGATTTAAGAAATCAAAATATCTTAATTACCCACTGGCTTACAGTCCGCATCAACTAACATAAATTTGCATATAAGTCTGAATCTTTTATTAGCGAAATAGAAGCAATGAAGTATAAGAAAAATAAAAATAGACATTTTCTCAAGAGTAAACAAGACAGGTCTTTGCTTCTGGATGAAGCACCACTGATTTAAAGAAACCTATTTTGTGGGGAACAATAAGCTATCTCACAATTCATAATTTATTGCAAATATCACAGCAACGAACGAGTGTTCCACAGATATATTAGGACGCAGAAAATTCAGGAAGAGATCGGTATTGGATATAATGCATAGATGCAAATAAATATTCGACGCATGCAATATTAAGTTAATATTATGAAATATCAAGCAAGTATCAGTTAATAACTTAATAACTACATTAGGTGCAATCAATGATCATGGTTTTGGATAATTCCCAATGTCCAGAAAGTAATAGCTGAAATTTTAGAGGTTTCTCCTAATACTCCTGTAGTGGAACACACATGTAATCAACTACATAGTGTACAAGTCAGGGACTTTTACTGGTGTATCCACTGACGACTTATTTTGGCAAATTGGAAGAAGGGAAGATGTTACTGTTGCTTTATAGCAATAATAAAATCGAAACGTTATGTACATCAAATGGAATCGAATCAAATTAATAGCTTATACAAGAATTGATTCACTTATTGAATTATGTACTCCTGTCTATTTGCTTTGTTTTTACGTAATGATCTGGGCGAAGTGATACCGAAGACTTTGTCAACAAAGTTGCACTCAGCCAGTCAGCCTTACATAATAGAAGTTCTCTGTTTCATTTCTTTTGCTAAGAACCAGGCTCTTTTTTGTATGATTGCCCACCTTCTTTTTAAGACAACATTTGTAGGCAGGCAAGCAACTGCCCGTTGGCAGAACGTAAGAGATGTAAAGGTAAAATTAATTTCAAAAGCATTAAGTAATGTTATTTTTGAGTGATTGTACTCATTGTTCTATTTTTCTTCCCTTACCATAAAACGTGTACGGGCTTCAAAGTCAAACCAGTGCAGAGC
The DNA here is from genome assembly GCA_030248195.1 of Trissonchulus latispiculum. Lineage (NCBI taxonomy): Eukaryota > Metazoa > Nematoda > Enoplea > Enoplida > Ironidae > Trissonchulus > Trissonchulus latispiculum. The sequence goes on along the minus strand of JASAND010000226.1, from coordinate 2,003 downwards.
TTTCTATTGTAACTTTGACAAGGGTCCAATCTTTTTGAATGTTTATCTTATATTGACACATTCAATTATATATGGAGCTCACAATCCCTACCTACCATAGATCTCGCTTTGACCTGAGTCCTGACCCCGTCCCCATGAACGGAAAAATCAATGTTCTTGTGTAACATGGTTTTGGAGCGGAAAATTTAGATTAGGAAGTAGCGGGAAAGGGGTGGCGTATGTTTACCCAATTATTTTAGCTTTATCATGTCTTCCTCTGCTACGTTCCTTTGCTTAGTCTGCTTATTAAGTTTTGCTGTGACAGCTAACACGGAGAAGCGTTGTCTATTTAGGTTTGTGATATGGAAAACAAAACAGCATTAAATATTGGCTATTACATTCCTAAAAATGAGCACAACCTAAAGTGCATCCATGACATTACAAATTTCACTTGGTGTGCTGAGAAACCTCGACCTTCCATTGATAAGGTCGTATTTGAATTCCTTCATTTCCTTGGCGATTTTAGGATCAATCTGATTCCTGGATACTCCTATGATGATTTTCAGCATATGCTTCGCAATAACACCATAGATATGCCATTTCATTGGGATTTACTGATGCCCTCAGATCTTAACCATCTGAAGGTTTTGGAGCCTTTCAATTACTACGACTTCTCTGCTGTGATGTATCGCAGTTCCAAAAGACAGTCTAGAATTTGGATGCTGAGACCATTTCTTCCAAAACTGTGGATGGCCCTGTTTAATATTGGAGCAGCAACCTTCTTTATCTCAGTCGGATTTGTATTTTTCTCTCAGTTCATTCAAAGTCGATTCAAACTACTGGGTTGGCGATTTTTGGATTTGACCGAAGCTACGCTTTACCGTATTAGAAATATACCACTCTTAAACTTTTGGCGGCTTCTGGTCGTTTTCTTTTCGTCTTTATACGGATCGTTAGTTTATGGTAATTTGGTGTTATCCTCAAACATTGTATATCCATTCAAGGATACGGAAACTTTTATTAATCAGTTAAATACCTCAAATTTAGTACTGCTTATGTCACAGCAAGTAAAGGACGTCCTAAACGGGGGTTTTACCTATTTCGGCAGATCTGCCGAGTATCAGATGTCTACTGTCTTCAAGAAGCATGAGCCAATTATTACACATACTTCTGAAGCATTTGAAATTCTGAGACAATTTGCCTTGAACAACAGTCATCAAGACGTGACTTTTATTGACTACAGCATAAACACGGAGCTATTTGTTGCCAAACATTGTGACCTTATTAGGGTAAGATTGGCAGATTTAGGGGGCAACTATGGAGCATTTCGAATGTCCGAAAAATCTCAGCATTTTCAACGGCTACAGATTTTCAGCCATCTGCTGAAATCATATTACGAATCCTACATTCGTAGATGGAAACGAAGTATTATCAGAACTGCCAGATGCGAATCGACTCCTGTAGTTGAGCACAGAATAAACTTTGCTACTTATATGCAAGTTATCATAACTTTGTTAACTGGCCTGTTTTTGTCTTTCCTTGTATCTATTGCTGAGAAAGTATATCATTATCTTCGAATTTTATCAATTACTACTTGTATGGGCAAAATTTAGTATTTGACAAAGTAAATGCAAACATTATACCAGCGAGACATGTTTTATGTGTATCCTACGTAACATGTATATTTGCCAATTTAACTGTAAATCATCTTGACTCTGACAGTTGTTTTTTCTGTGATTATCGATTTGGCCCAAGTCTTAAATGGAACAAGTTTTATGGTTAATGAAATTAATTAAATTAATACATTAATGTCCACGAAAAGCAAAAAATCCTAGTTTTTGTTAGATATGAATATATAATTTTTTCATGTCTGCAAATTGAACAAGGTTAAAAGTACGTACATATGTTACATCTGGTGTCATTAGCTGTATTCTAGTGTTGGGACCGGTTCCAAGAGAACCGGTAGGCTCGGAATAAAACTGTAAAAAACCCTAAACGTTTAAAACCTTAAAAAATAAGTAGGA
>JASAND010000225.1:0-58184 GCA_030248195.1 Trissonchulus latispiculum | reverse complement strand
CGCTCAGTAGTCAATTTCATATTTTGATATAGCACGGCACAACCACTAGCAAATCCTTGCCACAAATCAAGAATTCCGTGATTAGCCTAATTTAACTGAATCTTTTTAAAAATTCAAAGCGGGAAAAAATCAAAAATATATTAGCAGTTATTTTTAGACTATGCAGCTAGAATTTGAGAATAAAAAGCCATTCCACCCAGTAATTTTTTATTTAGGTCTTAATGATAAGAACCTTCAGAGAAAGGGCGATTCAGCTAGTAGGACAAGATGTCAGTGACGGAATGGAAAAGGCCCTGGCAGTTTTCGCGGGAACCAATCCTTTGAGCTATAACCCAGCCAAGCAAGCGGAATGGGACAGCAGAATGCGTCAGTTCGAACACAGTGTGGAGCCGGTTGCTCAAAAAGTTTTGCCCAAGCTAAGAATGGTTCTCAAATCAAACGAAACACACGGAAGATTGGTAAGTATTAGGCGCATTAAGCTTGGAAGTAGATTTTTGCAGTGAAAAGTGCTTTTGGACGTCTTCTGTTTCTTGTAAATGTAAGGGATTTGCTAAATGCATTTAACCAAGTCTTATCAAAATATATGCAGATTATACTAAGCTACATTTTTCCGGCTACGTCTAAGCGTAGCCGGCTATTATACATTATACTATGTATCTTTATCACTCCATTCTGTGAGAAACCTGTCCATTCATTATCAGCATACAGATGGTGTTGGCATCGTCGGTCGTCATATTGCCTGCTGTTACTAATTCTAGTAACTATTCTTGCTCAGCTGAATTATGCAAATTAGTTGTTTGTGAACTAAGATCAGTCTGATATCACTCAGATCATGCTTCAGTCATTCTGTAGAAATTCAGCGGAAATAGATTTTACCATGACCAAGCTACTCTGATCCTTAAAGTTAGCGTCACCCTAAAAGGCGCGCCTTGAGAGTACAATAAAGCATATTTAGATAACTATGCATCTTCCCTTTGCAGAATATTAATAAAAGAAGAGCTTTAAAGCCGCAAAATTTTCGCATTTCGAGGGAACTAGCTTGATTCCGAACTTCAGGTGTTGAACCAACCTAGTTTTAGCAGCCAGCACAGCCTAATGTAATTTCCGCTTCAGTTTCATGCCTCTTCCAAAAACAGCTTCAGTTTCAGTTTCAGTTTCAGTAGCTGAAACAGAAAACTGCACAACCTGAAACCTAGTACCACTTGACTTAAACATCACTATCTGCAGCAAATGGTAGCTAACCGCCTGCTCTACAGAAGATTGGTCTGCGTAGCCGGTCCCTGACTAGAACGCAGTCACACTCCACAACTTACTCAACAAATTTTGCAGACAACTTTTGCTTGTTCTCACAAAAACGATGCATATATTAATGCGAAACTTGTGTGTTAATGAGAATGTCCAATCTAAACAGAACCCAACGATGTAAAAAAAGTTAATTTTACGAAGCATCGTTTAAAATTGATTTTCAATAATTTGCCCTTATAGGATCTTGAAGAATTGTTGTTTTTATGTGACAAATATCAAGTTTACTCAAATGCCGAAATAGAACAGAATGGTTTAAATATTAAATTAAATTAAATATTAAATACTGGGAAGGATCTCAAATGCTCCCACAAAAATTTTTGTGTAAGACTTTAGTGTAGCTATTGCAAGTCTTGACTTTAGTGTAAAATATTGACGTCATGAAGGATTCAAAGATAAATGATTCATTTTAATATGATCGATTAATTTGTTTGGAATAATGCTTTATTTTGATTTTATTTTGATTTTCACTTATTGTTTTCTAAGCACTGCACAAAACGTATGAACCGTGCGTTAAGTTTTAGGGCGCATTTAGCTCGATAAGACTCAACTTGTTCAAAAGATTTTCAGGTGACATTATGTTATAATAAATATTGGCATACACTTCATTTTTTAGCTTCTCAGACAATTTCTGACTTTCAAAGAGTTGATTCAAATCCCTATGATGAAGAAAGAGATCATGCCAGAACGGTGAGAATGTATTCATGCAGACATTAGCATTTATCCATTTTTTCTCGTTGTGCAGATAAGCCTATCCTTTTATTACAACTTATCTGCGCAGCCTAGGATATTGTTGGACCGATCCAACTCAACAGTATACTCGGAGCAACTTAACTGCACATCTTTTCAATACGTTTCCTTTAATTAGATGTTTCATATCAGTGTTTTATTATCAGATATTATTAATTGAAGACTGGACTTTTTGCGATTTACTTTCTAGCTCATTTGCCTTGAGAAATGTTTGTTTTTCAATATCTGTACTTGTTTCTATTAGTATCGAAATTTTACAATCTCGCTCACAGTATTTCCTTCAAAATTATAACCGAAAGGTTATCAGAATTATCTATCACTAATTCGCACTGAAAGCTGAAGCTTCTGACAATGATACTGATATGTAAAATAACATTATAATAAATGAAATCCATGTTCCAAAGCATTGTAGTTTTGTATATATTCAGAGAAACATTGTTGAGCCAGCTTATCGCCTATGAAAAATCTTCAAGTGAAGAATTCCACAAAAGGACTAACAACAACGATTTTCCCTTAGCCAAGCATATGACAGAATTAGTCAGTGGCATTGTTTGGGTGAAGCAGAATGAAGCTAGCGTACGTGTATATTTTAGTGAATAGACAATTGGGGTGGCTGCTAATCATGTTTAGTCGAGTTTACGTAGCATGCACTCAGTTGCATTTGCATGACAGTCAATCCGCGATCTGCAATCATCCCTCTATAATTTTTAGTACCCTTTTAAATTCTAAATTAAAATTAAAATTAAATCTTTTATTCTGACCACAAATGTCAATGTCAAAAATTAGCAAGTTTTGTTAACTTTGTGGTAAATCCCTTGCAGATTTTGAAATTCTTCAGGATGTAGACTCCTCGTCAGAGTCAGGGTAGACCCCTAGGATCATGTCCCATGTTAATGAATGATTGCTTGATTTAATGCTAACTGCATGGAACCGTATTGTTTTAGTTGGAAGACTGCATTAAAGAAGGAAAGGTATTACTTGGTGATCTTCCTCAGTGGGAAAAATTCAGTAGCTCCTGTAATGAGCTGATACAGGAAATGATCAGCTATAGACGTGAACAGTTTGATACGTGGTCCAGGGAACACTTGAGAGCTATCGACGATCCTACCGATTCCATCGCGTAAGCAGAGTGCTCTTTGTGTTTAGGGAAGCAACATAAACTGAACTAAACACACATTATGTGGTTATTGATTTTTTAAACGATTCGTTTTCTTATAGTATTATTATTAATTTATTAACAATTTAAGGGATTAAAAGAAATGTGTTTAGCAAATATATAAATTCAGTTACATTACTTTTTATAAATAATATATTAAATGCTAAAATTAATCTATTGAAAAAATCGTAAGGAGTCTTCTTTCATTTTTATTTTTTATTTATGTAAAGAAAGTCGGGCTAGTAGTCTCTTTTGGACTCTGAGAGGTCAATGTAAACTGAATCTCTGGACTTCTAAGCATTTACTTCAGTTTTAGCCCTTTCTCTTTAACAGAAGATTGGGCTAGGACAAATTTTCAGGTTCTAATCCTTTCAAAGCAGAGCACTGGTAAACTACAACAATAATTACGCTTGTCCTAGCTAACTAGACGCTGATCGCGGTTTCTCACCATCACTATTCCGGTTACCAGAAAGTTGCGTCAAGGTCAAGCGAGTTGTCAGGTCCTCGAGTATCAATCTTTAAATCTTTATCCTAATTACCTAATTACTCAGTCGAGGGTGACTGACCAAAACTATACTGTGAAACGTCTGCTCCTATTAACAGGCAACCAAGCAAACACACTAAACCGAAAGCAAATCCACCACATCTCCTTTTGAGCACAACCGTTCAATTTGACAGTCAGACCAAGACTACCGTATTCTCACGCTTAAGGGAACACCCACTTAAGAGAACATGTTCTCTTAAGGTGGTGATTCCTTTTGGGCACATATTGTTATTTGGCGGCGTAAACCAAGATGAAATTTGATGAAACCTTCCGAAATAAGTTCTTTTAGCGTTCTAACACCCTCCGCGCAATTCCGATTCAAAAATTTGAGGTTTCCGGTCAGAGTGGTTTTTCCCATTTTCTGAACGTTTGGCAGCAGTTATACAGTTGTATCTATATTCATTCGAAAGATCTCATTGAGCTTTACATTTTTGCTTTTTAAAGCAAGTTTCTAGCTTTTCTCTACCGTGAGATATACCCGATTTTCTTGTTTTGGCATCGAAAACTTGTCATTTTCGCAGAAGTCAAATAATCCACCATTTCTTGAACTACACAAGCCGTAAAATCAAACTAAGGGCGTCGATCTAAAGGTCTCACAGGGACAAATTACCCGACGCATGGATCGTCTTCCAACTGCTATCCTGTAGGCTGCTATCATAAAAAATGTAGTTTTTACAAAAACACGACCAATTTTTTTCCAAAGATTGTGGAGCATTCACCATGCAAGCTGGAGGGCTGCTACTGAACAAATGTGTTCTGCACAAACATATCCAGGGACGATTTTTTAGTTGCCCCGATTGCTGCTTTCTAGCTATAGTAAACGCTTGACAAATTTGGGAAAAGTAGGCAAAATACAGGTTACGCACACATTTCAGCTTATTTCTCTACAACGAAGAGCAATTTCACAATAAATAAAAAATCGTCCCCAGCTATTTGATGGAGGTATCGAATGATGTCCGAATGAATGAACCGATGTCTCGCGAAAAAATTTACTTGAGTCTGCAAAAATTCTGGAAAATTATACTTCTTCTAAAATGTGTTAAAAATATTTTAGAAAAGCAACATTAGTTTCATGGTATGCATTAAAAAGAGAAAATGTCAAGCTACATTTTGATATAAACATGGCTTCTTAACTCCAAGTAATGAATGAGTAATAATGGTGCAAACTTTGTGTGACCAAAGGGAATCACCACCTTAAGTGAACGTGTTCTCTTAAGTGAAATCGGAAAAATACAGAACCACAAATAGAGAAACTGCTGTTGAGCGTTAAGAATCTTAAGATTTGCCCCAGTAATGATGAATCTTTAGGTCTTCACAAGAAAAAGGAGTCATTTATACCACAAAGGTGACCACAGTAATGATACGAAATAAATAAGCAAAGCAAGATAATTGTTTTTTAGCGATATTTACATTCACTTAAGGGAACATGTTCTCTTAAGTGAGCGTGTTCTCTTAAGTGAAATCAGAAAATTTCCCGATTTTGCCCGTATTTCACTTAAGAGAACATGTTCTCTTAAGCGCGAGAATACGGTACTAGAGTTTCGGTCAGTCACCATTAAACTCGTTCATCCCTTTCACGTGCAGTTCAGTTTTCAGGTTCCTTTCGATTCTCTTTAAAGTCTGCCATGTTTCTCAGAGAAGAAAAGATCCTACGTCATGATAAGCACGACGTATGAGTGTACCTAGGGTTTTAGTGGTCCCAGGAAAGCTCGCTAAAAGCCGATTAACCCCACTTATCAAATTTGAACACAGAATTGGGAAAACAGTGCAATTAGCCAAACTGCTCAAGCAAACAAGAATCTAGCACAAAAGCAACAGTTATTTCACATATTGGGTTAAAGCCACGATTCAGACATAAAAGACAATCACTCATCATGCCAATAATTACTTAGACGGCAGTCAAAGTCCCATCAAAAACCACAGATTATTATTTAAACATCAAAGTTAGCAGTTAAGAGTTACAGAATTAGTACAGAGTCAAGAGAGTTTCGTGCAATTCGTTATGTGCCTATGTGCAACTTTTAAGCTACGCTTGCGCACCCAAAAATATGCAACCGTGTGAGCTGCTCACAGTGACAACTGCGAGAAGACTGTAAATCGCTTATATAGCACCTAAACCTAATATGCATAAACCAAACTCACAAAAAAGTTTCCTTTACTAGTCTTGTGTTGAAAATAGGGCATCGATGGGTTGCAATAACGAAAACATACGCTAAACATAGGGAAACTCTTTATACGTTCCTGCTCCAGCAGGAAACAAGCAAGAGCTTTGTGCAAAACGAGCCAGCTGTGACCATATTTACCGTAAATATAGTCGTACTCCTAACAAAATCACTATTTTGGCATGTGTATCTATGCATACAGCCATTCCTCGATATCGAATGCTGCCTGGTCACAGCAAACCTGATATCTATCATGACTTTTTGTAGATTGGAGACGAGTGGGAAGCTTATGCAAATCAGCCAAGGAGATGGAAGAATGAGTGTCAATTACAGTGATAAACTGATCAGCATGCTGAGAGAAATTAGACAGCTGATTGGCCTGGGTTATCCAATCCCTGCTAAGATATTACAAACTGCTGATACGGCGCAGAAATTTTTCCGTCAAGCCAACATTCTGAAACAAGTAAGATAAAATCCTTATGCATTACGTTTGTTTCAATTCCTAGAATATTGTCTCCAAAACTGTGCTTTTATGAAGAGTGTGTCTTGTCTTGCATGAAAATTAAAGAGCTTACTGCGTAAATCTTAGTAACTTATGAAATAATCGCTAATATCAATAAAACTTTGTCATTTACAACAACCTTGAATCCCTGTACTGCATTTTTTCAGATTTTAGTCTATTTACATAAGGATTGTGAACAATAACGATAGTTTGCTGTAAATTATTTTAAAAGTTACAATTGGTTATGATCATTTTAAGTAAAAGGTAAAGACAGACGAAACAGCATAGGTTAAACACATCACATCAATTGCTGACTGCTCATTTTTTATCATTGCTCTCATTTACTTATCTTGTTGCTACTGCTTGCTGCATATGTATCCATCAAACATATGTACGTCGAGAACTGTTTTGTCTTACACCCATCTGCTAGGAATTAATTTGTTAAGGTAGCTCAGTTTTATAACACGATAGATCAACAGATGTTGGCATGCCAGCAAGCAATGATGTTAGACACTGCAGTGGCGTTCGAAGCAATTGTGAAGCAACCCAAGGCACAAGGTTCAAACGATAATGGAAATTCATTCTCGGTAATAATTTGATGATAACTTCAAAGTTAATTATGACAATGAGCTTCATTCAATTTCCCACCAAAATCACTTAAGCACACTCATCAGAAAGCTTACAAAGTACAGAAGCCGTCTTTTTGTGCAGATATCATTGCAGCTAGTTGCTCAGAGCAGCCTGGCCCGGGCCCGGCCCGGATCAAAATTTGATCGGAGCGGCCCGGCCCGGGCCCGGCCCGGATTTTTTTCGGGCCCGGCCCGAAACAGGCCCGGATTTTTTCCCGGGCCGTTTCCGGGCCAAAGGAAAAATTGATATAAATGGACAAAAAAACACCAAATTTTTCGGAGAATCCTTGAAACAAGAAGCTTTCTCACTTCAATTGAACTGAAAAGTAGACGTTAGATAATAAATATCAAGTATTATTTAAAAACATCGTTTTTGGTTTGGCAGTTTTACTCCGTTAGAGCTCGATACAGTTCTCGAATTATACCTAAATCGGGTTCATTGAAATGCTTTCAATGATATGAGATTGGTGAGTGATGGATTGCTTTATTATGCCTATTTGTTTATTGAAAAGACGTTTATAAAAATTCAAAAGACAAACAAAGGAAGTTATATACAGTTCATAATAAAGCGTTATTTTAGATTAGCAGACATTGCAAAGTTAATGCCGATACATATTTGTATATTATTTTTACATTTATTTCCGATTACTTATGTTTATTATCTGCTAAAAACTACATCAAAAATCGGTTTTACTAACTTTGACCATCCGGGCCGACATCGGGCCTGTTTCGGGCCCAACATCCGGGCCGGGCTCGGGCCGGGCCTGGCCCGGCCCGGGGCCCGGCCCGGATGTCTAGGAACGGCCCGGCCCGGGCCCGGCCCGGATTTTTCGCTAACGTGACAACACTATGCTCTACCTTGACAAGGAGTACATGACGTACATAATCAATAAAACTTGATGTATTCACTGTAAAGACAATGACTGTAAGCTTAATTTTTTACACCATATATCAGTTAAGTATTTTTTATGCCTTTTTGGTCGAGTTAGTCGTCGTTAGTTAGTTACTCGTCGATATTGACAAGCAAGAAACCCAAAAAAAGAATAAACGCAAACCTTAATCAGCGAATAACGACTTTAGGACATGTACAACCGATTGATTATATTTCCACACGGTTTTTCACAGACGTTTACTTTAGAGTTGGGACCGGTTCCAATTTTCAAAACCGGTTCCGGTTCCGGTTCCCGTTCCGGTTCCGGTTCCGGTTCCGGTTCTAGCTTCCGGTTCCCGGTTCCAAGTACAAAATTCGTATTTACATTTTAACATTATTTAATATTGGATGCAGGCCCCCAGCAAGGGTTATACAATCAAAATTATAAAGCAATACTGCAAAACAATTGGAATAGGTACTGCGATAATAACCAACTGGGTTAAACTTTTTTGTTCACTTAGAATTTTAAAGTTTTTGCCTTACCTTGAATTTGCTCCATTACAAATGCTGTTACTATATGCACAATATACACTAAAACTTGTAAAAAATTGAAACTTTAATATGGTCGAGCAAATTGTTTCGATAATTCACGGTGAGATTCTACTGTGCATCTAAATGCAGACAGCGCCTTCTGAACAGAATCTTGTAAACTGCACAACGTTTCAGTAAAACATGCTGAGAATACTGGAGCTTAAATTTTTATTTCTTTAAAAAGAGTACAGTGTCAGAAGCAAATAGTTTCCAAAACGTAGAAATTTTCCCATACAACACATGTTCCTAATTTTTCAAGTATGTTTAACATTTAATTTTTGTCTTAACAGACGGGATAATGTCACTAGTGTTGATTCAAAGACACATTTGAAATTTCTCTTAATTCTATTCCTCGGCTTCAGTGAAACTGAAACGTGCCTCGATCGCCTGAAAAGGGGAAGCGGTGAGTTTGTGTCACCTTCAGTGGAAGCTGAAGCTGTCATTTTCAGTTTAGGGTCTAAATTTATTCTATGGAGTGTCAGCTTCAGTTTCAGTTCCAATAATTGTACCTTCATTTCACGTTTAGTTTGAAACTCTTAATTATTATCAGTCTTATCCTACATATTTCGCCTTCAGGTCTAAATTTATTTAGTTTCAGTTCAAACTAGATTTTTAGTTTCAATTTCAGTCACTAGCTTGAAAAAGACAATATGAATGGCAACAGTGAATGGCAACCACAAAAACAAAATCCAGCTTTTGCAAAATTTAAACTCCTGCAAAAAAATTAGTTCAAGTCCATTTTTAAGAGTGGAACCGGCCGGTTATAAAAAAGCCTACCGGTTCCGGTTCCGGTTCCGGTTCTAAAATTCCTTCCGGTTCGGTTCCGGTTCCGGTTCCAACCGGTTCTAGTGGAACCGGTCCCAACTCTAGTTTACGTCACTGTATCCGCTTTTGTATATTGTAAGACAATTTTTAATTCTTATTGTCAATTCTGTTTAAGGTGACGTGGGATGATCCAAAGCAGCTTGAAGACTATATTGGCAAGCTAAGAGCTATCACGGAAAAGCTCACATACCAAAATCGAGTTCTGCGCCGACGCCATGAGATGATTTTAGAAAAGGTATGCAAGAACGTAATATTGTTTTCCTCTTAAGGTGGTGATTCGTAGCCTCGGTGATTCCTTTTGGGGCCATCAACATTGAACCATTATTACTCATCCATTGTTTTGAGTTAAGGAGCCATCTTTATAGCAGATTTCTTTTTCTAATGAATACAATACAACTATAGTACGACCAAAAAATGTGTGTACAAACTTCGACCGTTTATAGCAGATTAACCTTTGGAGTAAACCCCAACAATGTATATATTTTTAGAATCCTCAGGAACTCGAGATTTCGAAAATCTGGAAAATTCCGGGTTTCATTCACGGAAAATCTAAAATTTTTAGTTTTTCGCCTAATTTTTATCGCAATCAAAATTTTGTTTTGACGATCGAATAGAGCTGGTCCAGATGCATATTTTTGCTCTTACACGTTTTTCACGAAAATACACCCAGTTTCCGGAATTCTGGGTTTTCAAAATTTCCGGATATTAAAAATTTTCTCCAATACCCACAAGATGGGTATCATTCGAAAGCTCTTATCGCGCTGAACAACTTTTGCAATAGAATAAACTCTTGAAAATGCACACATTTCCCGGAATTCGAGAAAACCGGATTTTCCGTGATTTTCGGGATTTTAAAAATTTTCTCCAATACCCCACAATATGGGTATCATTCGAAAGCTCTTGATGAGCTGAACAAATCTTGTGATAGAACCAATGTCTGAAAATGCACCAAATTCCCGAAATTCACGAATTCCGGATTTCAGTCTAGCTTAGAAGGTTTTAGCTAATTCCGGGAACTGGGCTCATTTCTGCGAGTTCCTTCTATTACAAGATTTGTTCAGCTCATCAAGAGCTTTCGAATGATATGCATATTGTGGGGTATTGGAGAAAATTTTTAAAATCCGGAAAATCACGGAAAATCCGGTTTTCTCGAATTCCGGGAAATGTGTGCATTTTCAAGAGTTCATTGTATTACAAAAGTTGCTCAGCTCGATAAGAGCTTTCGAATGATACCCATCTTGTGGGTATTGGAGAAAATTTTTAAAATCCGGAAATTTTGAAAACCCGGAATTCCGGAAACTGGGTGCATTTTCGTGAAAAATTGCTTGGAGCAAAATATGCAGCGGGACCTGCTCTATTCGATCGTGGAAACAAAATTTTGATAGCAATAAAAATGCGACGAAAAATACTTAAATTTAAATTTTCCGTAAATGAAACCCGGAATTCCGAATTTTCCAGATTTTCAAAATCTCAAGTTCCTGTCAATTCTAAAAATGTATACATTGTTGGGGTTTACTCCAAAGGCTAATCTGCTATAAACGGTCAAAGTTTGTACACACATTTTTTGGTCGTACTATAATTTTGAAAGTCTGAAATATTTTTAACGGATTGATGAAGAAGTGCAATTTTCCAGCTTTTTGCAGTCTGAAATCCAGAGACATTGATTATATCATTCGATACCTTTATCAAATACCTGGGGCCCCGTTTTAAGTTAGTATGAAATCGCTGTTCGCAATGGAGATATTAGCAAAAACGTATGCGCAACCTGGTTTTTGCCTACTTTTCCCAATTTTGGCAAGCGACCACTCTAGCTAGAAAGCTGCAATCGGGGTAACTAAAAAGGGTCCCGAGGTAACTTTATGTAAAACACATCTGCTAAGCGGCAGCCCTCTAGCATGCTAAATGCTCCAGAATCGCTGGAAAAATTTGGTCGTGTTTTTGCAAAAACTACATTTTGTATGTAGCTGATAGCAGTTGGAAGATGATCAAACCTCAGATAATAGGCATTTGTGAGACCTTCAAATTGATGCCCTTAGTTTAACTTTTTGCGTAGATCAAGAAATAACTGGTTATTTGATTTCTGCAAATTAGTACACGTTATGGACACCAAAAAAGAAAATTGGTTTTATGTATCTCACGATAGCGAAAAGCTGGAAAGTTACTTCTAAAAGCAAAAAATCTTTCGAACAAATATAATAACACCTATGCAGCAACTGTACAACTTTCAGAAATCGGCAAAAACCACCCTGCCCGGGGACGTCGCCTTTTTGAAGCAGAATTGCTCGGAGGATGTTAGAATTCAAAAACAACCTATTTTGGAACGTTTCATGAAATTCCGTCGTGATTTGGGCCGTCAATCAACAATACATGTCCAAAGCGACGACGTTAAACAGTTAGCCCTCGCTTTCTATTTTTGCATCTTTGGTTTTACTTGTTGCTTCTTAGTTGGCGTGAGTAAATTTACAAAGTTTTTCCTCCTTTATGCATTTCCCATTTTCTTCAAACGAACAGCCTGCAATATCATGTTACACGTTTCATAAAAGGCTCTGATAAGCACAATCAAACCAAAAGAACATTGGGCTACATAGACAAATGGGTTGCATGTTTAAGTGTAGGAAGATCTAGACTGCACAAAAGATGTCATTTTAATAAGATCCTACTCAAAATGCTGGGGTATCGCAATGTGTCCAACGGCGTCGACCCTGTTCGAATCGTTGCCTTCGCTGTTTCTCCTTATGTCGAACCGTGCTTGTTTGAACAGAAAACGTTTAGTTTTGGCTGTGGAGTGGAACCGGACTTTTTAAGGGCTGCGTTTGCCAGGAGAGGTAGACTTGTGAAGTTCATCGAAGTTTCTGACAGTGAAGAAATGCATGCATTTGTGTTTAATGGTTCCGCGGACATAACAGGAGTGTCTGAGGCGCTGGATCTTGCCATCGATGCTAATTTAACTCCTGTCGTCTTGGCAAGTGAGGATAGGTACGTGCTTGCTTCTAAATGGTATGCTAAGCGTGCAATGCATACATATTTGATGGCCGAAGCGTTCAGCAGTGATTCTTGGCTCAGCATCATTGGGGTTAGCGCTTTCGTGATTTTATATTCCCTCTTGTCTCTCTCCTCCTACTACATGTGTACGATTGCTCTTAAGCAATATGTCATTCTACTGTGGTATTTTCTTCTAATAATGCTGGTCGGTATTTATCAAAATATTTTGGCCATCCGCATTTCGGATCGTGATGTTTTTCCTGCCGTCGATTTCAACTCATTTTATGACTTCATTCATTTGTATAAATCTAATCGATGTGAGCTTTGGCTAACCCCTGCCGTTTCCATAGACGATGTTCACAGGGTTACCAGTATGATTGGGTTTACTCACAGTCAGTTAGGCGAATTGTTTGAAGCTGCTATTGCTCAAAAACAGCCGGTCAAATTTTATTCCTACGAAAAAATGATAGAAGAATTAAACGTTAAAAAAGCAGGAGGACAGTCGTGTATAGCCATGTTAATGTTCGAATCTTATTTGCCAATCGTACAAGTTTTTGATTCTCACATCACTGCGGTAAGGGATGATAGATTGATACTTAAGACCAAGTTTGCTTATTACACTTCATCTCCTAAACGGCTTCCTGTCGATTTTTAAGCCTATCTTATGTCTGATGAAATGATTTCTCTGTATTATGTAATTTTGGAAAGCTATCAGCGGCTAAATATTTCCATGCTATCTAATATTGAAGATGACGAGCAAATGACAATCGATAAGGGATTATCCCTTTATCAGTTGCGTGAATGTTTTTTGCTAATAATCACAGGTTTTGGAATGAGTGCTCTGGCTTGGGTTATCGAAAAGGTGACGACAGGACAGTATTGGACTCTATTTTCTTTTACTACTCGTCACTAAGCGGCAATATAACAAGACTCTGTAGAATTTTGTTAATTTATTTCTAAATACTGGATTTTTGGCTAATTAGTGTATGTATATTATACATTGTGCGTCCGTGCTTTCTGAAAACGGAATTGCAGTAAAGCGTTCCTAATCGGAATATGTAGTGGCTGTGATTAGATCCCACTATTAGTACATTCCACTCTAGAATGTCATTACGTGCCTGCAGTATATAATGCAAGGATTGAGCCTCAGTTGGAGTGTGAAGATCTGGAGTAAATACGTGTGTTTTACATACTGGTAGGCATGTCACAACAGAATAACGTTCATGAAAAGATCCCGGTTGTGCTTCTCAGTATAGCAAATTTGAATGAAAGTGAATACAAATTACAAACCACGCTCTATTTGTAGGAGGTGATTAAAACCAGGATCAGGATCCATTTCAGGATCAGGATCGGGTGACTAAAAACAGGATCCATTTCAGGATCGGCTAAAAACTTCAGGATCGGGTTAGTAGTGGATTCTGATTTCAGGATCGGGTGTCTAAAAACAGGATCCATTTCAGGATCGGCCTGTAAGTTCAGGATCAGCTTCAGGATCGGCATAGAACTTCAGGATACGACACAGGGGTGGATTTTGAGTTCAGGATCGGGTGTCTAAAAACAGGATCCATTTGAAGATCGGCTTGTAACTTCAGGATCAGCTTCAGGATCGGCTTATAAGTTCAGAATTCGACATAAGGGCGGATCCTGAATTCAGGATCGGGTGTCGGCGGGTGTAGATATACAAGCTGATCCTGAAGTTCCACCCGAGGTGATTAAAACCAGGATCAGGATCCATTTCAGGATCAGGATCGGGTGACTAAAAACAGGATCCATTTCAGGATCGGCTAAAAGCTTCAGGATCGGGTTAGTAGTGGATCCTGATTTCAGGATCGGGTGTCTAAAAACAGGATCCATTTCAGGATCGGCTTGTAACTTCAGGATCAGCTTCAGGATAGGCTTGTTCAGGACTCGACTTATGAGCGGATCCTGAGTTCAGGGTCAGGTGTTTAAAAACAGGATCCATTTCAGGATCGGCTTGTAAGTTCAGGATCAGCTTCAGGATCGGCATAGAACTTCAGGATACGACACAGGGGTGGATTTTGAGTTCAGGATCGGGTGTCTAATAACAGGATTCATTTCATAATCGGCTTGGAACTTCAGGATCAGCTTGTATATCTACACCCGCCGACACCCGATCCTGAATTCAGGATCCGCCCTTATGTCGAATTCTGAACTTATAAGCCGATCCTGAAGCTGATCCTGAAGTTACAAGCCGATCTTCAAATGGATCCTGTTTTTAGACACCCGATCCTGAACTCAAAATCCACCCCTGTGTCGTATCCTGAAGTTCTATGTCGATCCTGAAGCTGATCCTGAAGTTACAAGCCGATCCTGAAATGGATCCTGTTTTTAGACACCCGATCCTGAAATGGATCCTGCTTTTAGACACCGGATCCTGAAATCAGGATCCACTACTAACCGTCCTGAATTTTTTAGCCGATCCTGAAATGGATCCTGTTTTAGTCACCCGATCCTCATCCTGATCCTGAAATGGATCCTGATCCTGATCCCGATCCTGGTTTTAGTCACCTCCCTATTTGGAAACAGTCTATTCACATTGCAAAGCTTTAACGTGACCAGCATTGGGCAGGTAGACGCTGTTGCAACTTCCAATCAATGACATTGTAACTTGTACACAGTGGTATCTAGTCGAGATTTCTATTTAACCTGCTGAAATTTTGTTTTACTTACTCGACATTCAGAAACCAGCGGAGCAGCCACCAGAAATAAACAGTACCTGTAACTGTTTTGATACTGAGGACTCTGAGAAATACTGTCAAAATCCTGGTGATCCAAAATTTCTGAAGTTCCTGCACAAGCTATCCTAGTTCTCTTTTCTGGTCTGCTTTATAGGCCAAGTCATACCAAGTCAGTCTGCGTAAATTATGTAGTTTGTTCGGTGTTAGCTATTCTTGAGCTGAAAGTTCTGAGCTCCAGGTTATCATTTAAGTGGTAGACCAAATCGCGGGAACACTTGGAACAAAAGTCCTCCCTTTTAGAACTCTTGATAACTTTTGATAGCTGTGGGCTAACCTAATTTGGAGTTAAAGAGGGCGTTAGTTAACTTAAGCTAATTTGTGGAACAAATTAGCTGACTGAGGGTTAACAGGCAACCACAGAGTTTATCGTAAGGTTAGTTTAACACCGAGTTAATATTATTTGTGGCGTGTTATTACCCAATGTTATTATTCACATTCCATGGTATATCAGCTATGCTTTTCAATACGTCACAATTATGTAGGTTATCAGAAGAGAGTAAGGTCACCCATCTTCTTTTTCGGTCGCAAACACTGACCAGACCAGAATACGTCAATGCAATGAAACAATTTATCTTTGTTTCAATTTAGGGTGGGATCGGCTAATCGGGTCTTTTTTGGGTGGGGTGGGAGGTAGCCATCAGACTACAGAAACTCCGTTCCGTTCCCTACCCTTTTAGGGAGTTGGATTGTAGGATTCACAGTTTGGCTTTCCTACTCTTTCTCTTTGTTTGGGAAGAGATCTAATTAGCTGCCGGCTACACCCTATACAAACGGTGCGGGGATATGCTTTGTCGACCTTCCTTCGGGTCTTCGACTTCGAATATAACTTTCTGTTCATTTTTACCTGCTTTGTTTAGATCACTACCTTGGCTGGGACAGATTTGCTCAGAAACCAAATAAGGTGGAAGGATGTTTTGACCGAGATCAGAGAAATTCTTAAAGACGTTGAAAGAGAAGTATGTTGGCGTATTGCAGTTTCCTTCATCTCAGTTTAAACAGCTCGAACGAATCCCCCTACTAAACCAACAAGCGTATGGTTATGGTTGTGAGAATTATGTAAACAAAAGCGAAGAAATAGAAACAAGTGACATGACATGACATGACAACTTCCTGTAAAGGGTGTTCCACTACTGATCCTATTTGCTTACTCGACTATTTAACATCTGTGCAAACTGGCTCTCCTATCGAAAAGCGGTCGCTAAAAACCTCTTACCCTGTTGCTGTTGTTACAGTTCCGTTTCAGTTTGTGTTAATTTTAACGTTGCAGCAAGTTATACCTCGACTGAACACCGTCGCTTGTTTGCTTTCCTAGTAACTTTGCAAGATCTTGCTGTATTATGGAGAGAGTTTTTAAAAAAATTAGCTGACATTAAAATATGAAATTTGATTTGAAATTCCCATGTTTTTTGGGTTTACATTCATTAGCGAGAATTGCTATAGCGAGAATTGCTTCAGTGAGAATTGCTTTAGTGAGAACTGCTTCAGCGAGAAAACTCAAATTTGTGGTTTTGCTTTAGTGAGAAACTGCTTTAGAAAGAATTGCTTTAGTGAGAAAAGCTTCCGCTTATGAAATCTATGAAGATTAAGATTCAAACTTTGTTTTGGATTAGATTTAAACTAGCATACACATGTACACACTATCTGATGGAATACAATGTGCATAGAATACAATGTGCATTAATAAACTAAGTAATTATTGAAATATATAAATAATAATCACTTGGAGAAAAATGGCTTCCAAAAGTTGGGATCAAGTTGGCTCCCAAAAATAGAGAAGAAAATAGCTCCCAAAAATTGGGAAGAAAATGGCTCCCAAACAGCACTCAATTGGCCTCTCTACTACTACTTATAGCCATTGGTGAGACTTCTCCGGCGCACGTGAAAAAGCGACACCTTTTCGCCTTTCCAATGTTTTAACGTTTCCAACTCGACAACCATAAGACTTCTGACTTTCATTTCAAAAACGTGTTAAAATATACCGTTCTTACAATAGAATATATAAAAATCAGCGAGATCGAAGAAACTAGAAAAATCTGAAAAAGTTAAACCCCTCCCTTAAGTTGAATTTTTGAGATTAGCAGGCTTGCCGGTGCATTCTAAACGTTTGCCTGTGCGGACCTATGTATCCTGCATCGATTGCTATAATCTATCTCTTTCAATCGGATTTTTATCTCGCCTAGAGGCGAGATACTTGTAATCGGTTGAGTCTCTTTCTGAACTGTTTTCGACAAATGATTAAAATACCCCCTATGCTCACTGCAGAGCTCGTTAGCTGGCTGGTTTTTAAGGAGGTGACTTTGATTGAAATACTTTTGATAGTAAGTAATAATTTGGTTTGCCACTGTATGTAGATGCTGTTGCATAACATTAACCTGACAGGAACCTCATTTTCGCTTTTTTATTGAAAAAGATGCAATTAAAAATTGATTATCTCAGAGTGGAATCTTTCAAACAAGGACCCCCTTGGTTGCAAATTTGAAATCAGAAAGTATCGAATTTTGTTCCAATATGCAAATTAGTTTCCACACTTCCTGATATCAGATACGCTTGTTACTGGCGGAGTTCAGTGGCTAAGAAAAGCGGTGTTGTCCCGTTAACGCACGAAAACTCACTAGTGCGCTTTGACATTTGATCGGCAAATCTTTATTATATTTACTAAACTAAATTGAATCCTGCTTTGCCAAACGATCGCTATATTTAAGGATTTTCTTAATTTTAGTTCTTAATTTAAGTACCTTTCTTGTTGATTTTATTGCGGAGCAATTGTTGCAATGTTCATAATTGCAGTTGTAGTGTGCATAAATGCACTATATATATATATACATATATATATATATACAGGCGCGTAGCCAGGGGGGGGCAAGGGGGGCACGCCCCCCCCGAAATTGGATTGCCCCCCTGAAAATATCTGCCATCAGGAAATATTTATGACGCAGACAGCAGCTGTAGGCTGCGTTGAGTCTGAGAATTGATGAAAATTAAAGCAATTTAGAAGTAAAATCCAAAATTTATCGCACCTTCGGCGCGAATTATTGCATATTTCGTCTTCGTCAATCTTAAAATGTCTTTTCAATTCACGTAATCGTAAACATAGCAAAAAGTTTTCGCTACCCTGTAGCTTTATGTATACAAGTTAGCATTTCTTCATTAGTTAATTCCCTTCATATAAATTTACGAACAGGCTTTCTGTTGTTTAAGGCGGTGATTCCTTTTAGAGACATCAACTTTGAACCATTATTACTCAACCATTACTTGGAGTTAAGAAGCCATTTTTATATCAAAATGCAGCGTTACATTTGCTCTTTCTAATGAATACAAGGAAACTAACTTTAGTTCTGGGAAATTATTTTACTGCATTTTCGAAGTAATTTAATTTTCCAGATTTTTTGCAGACTAAAGTAAATTTTTTCGTGAGCCATCGGCCACATCATTCGATTCCACTATCAAATAGCTGGGGACCCTTTTTTAGTTATTATGAAACCGCTCTTCGTTGTAAAGAAATTAGCTAAAATGTATGCGCAACCTGGATTTTGCCTACTTTTCCCAACTTTAGCAAGCGACAACTTTAGCTAGAAAGAAGCAATCGGGACAACTAAAAAAGGGTCCCTGGGTATTTTAGTGTAAAGCACGTCCAGTGAGTGGCAACCATCTAGCTTGCATAGTAAATGCTCCACAATCGCTGGAAAAAATTTGGTCATGTTTTTGCAAAAACTACATTTTCTATGATAGCACCGCACGGGGTAGCAGTTAGAAGATTATACTGTCACGGATAATCGGTCTCGACGAGACCTTCAAATTGACACCCGTAGTTTAATTTTACGGCTTACGTAGCGCAAGAAATGGCGGATTATTTGATTTCTGCGAAAATGACAAGTTTTCAACGCCGAAATAGGAAAATCGACTATATCTCACGATAGCGAAAAGCTAGAAAGGTACTTCAAAAAGCAAAAATGTAGAGCTCAAAAAGATCTTTGGAATGAATAGAATCATAGCTATGCAGCTACTGTCTAGTTGTCAAAAATCGGTAAAAACGGCGCTAAACGGAGACGTCGAATTTTTGAAGCGGGATTGCGCGGAGGATGTTAGAATGCTAAAAGAACTTTTTTTGGAAAGTTTCATCAAATTTCATCTTGATATGAACCGACAATCAACAATGTGTGCCCAAAGGGAATCACCACCTTAAACCAAACTGCTTTTGATTATACTAAAGGACGAAAAATGTGCTCAGAAAAATTCGTTTCAGGCAGCAAAAATAAAAAATTCTTCAACTTCTGGGGGGCCGCGCCCCCCAGACCCCCCAACTGGATAGAGTCAGTTGTGTAAATTATTCAAAGGCGACATCTTTTATTTGCTGTTACATATATCTCTTAAAAATTGTTAATTTAAAACCCGAAAAATAAGCGTAATAAAATGTATGCGGTCTCCCTTTTAACTGCTACAATTAAGTTTGAAAAATTTTGGTTGCCCCCCCCCCGAAATTTTTTTCTGGCTACGCTAGTGTATATATATATATATATATATATATATATATATATATATATATATATATATATATATATATATATATATATATATATATATATATATATACAAGAAGAGAAGTAGGCCACTAGAGTAGAGTTATGCCGAGGACTTGATTTGGTGCTAGTTAAAGGTTCAAGTGTTAAAAATATTACCAAATTGGTTGCCCCCCCCGAAATTTTTTTCTGGCTACGCTAGTGTATATATATATATATATATATATATATATATATATACACAAGAAGAGAAGTAGGCCACTAGAGTAGAGTTATGCCGAGGACTTGATTTGGTGCTAGTTAAAGGTTCAAGTGTTAAAAATATTACCAAATTCGACAATGAACTGCAGAGATGGCAGATTTAAGCATTGAACAGGTATTGTCGATTGATTGGGTCTGATTAATTAATATGAATGTTATTGGTTAGTTAGCATTCTTAAAGCTGATTCTGATTCTGCAGCGCTACCCAAAGGCTCAGGGGAAATTATGTTATATGGCGAACGCCTGTCTTAAAGCGGTGGTTTTTCAACCAATAGACAGTACAATATTAGGCAAGTGAAATTAAATTCTACGAAAATGGCATGCCTAGGCATTAATCTAAAGGCCCGAGCCTTTTAACGGATCGGGCCCCAGCGCTGAAAATCGAACACTTACATTCTAACGGGCCGAGCCTCCGGGCCTTGTATCGATCCCCGGGCACGGTCACGGTCGATGAAGTAGGTCCGGGCACGGGCAAATCACTTAACGGCACAACCCTACACTAAAGGGCTTCTCTTCATGGCATTGTGTAACGGTGCTCAGCCTAGGTACAGTATGCGAAGTTGATGTTGATTTACGCAATAGATCCCTCAGGGCAGCAGCAGGCCCATCCGTGTTTGACCTTTAAGAGCTTAGAGTTGGTAAACTTCCAACTGATTCAATGATCAATTCTCGGTTATGTCCGGCATAGCCGGCCGACACCACGGCAAAACATCGCTTTGAACCATCTAAGCGTTTGGTAGCATTTGAGTCTGGAATCGTAGAACACGTTTAAATTCGCAACTGTTTTTCTTTATCCTGTGAAAGGGAGGTTCGTTGCCTTCTTTTCAACGGCGAGATAACGCCCCTTTTAGGGGCCTACTTGTTCTAGTTAAATTTTAAACAAATTTTGTGCAACTGGCTGATTTTGTCGCGTTTCTTTTGGTAACGTTTCCATATCCCATAATCAATTTTTCGAATTGATATTGTTGACTTTTGTTTTGATTTACATCATTGCAATTTTAAACACAATTACAAAATTATACTATTAAATTGGTAATAATACTTAGCATGTATTTCATACAAAAATAATTTATTCGGTTATTACAAATTGCAAGCGGTCAACTTATCGAAATAATTTTCGAAAATAAATAAATAAATCGAAAATTGCCGTGTTTATGATGCTTAGCAAATTCTCTAAACAATTCTCGCTGAAGCAATTCTCTCTAAAGCAATTTCTCTCTAAAGCAAAATTTGAATTTTGGACTTTCTCACTTAAGCCAACTTTTGAAATAACGAACGCGCATTTTCTCACTAAAGCAATTCTCGCTAATGAATGCACACGGTTTTTTGCACAGATCAAAGTCGCATAATCTAGAACCTGATTCTACGATGATGCAACAGAAAATATTTAAGCTCCGCCGATTAGGAAAGTGAAAGTCCGATGCAAACTGAAAACACGTACGTCAAGTTAGCTCAAATTGGTCAAAATAGCATTTTTGCAATTTTTTCAAAATAAAACTTGATAGTAGCAAGCTTAGTAATAGTTACGTCATTGAAAAGAGCATGCCACTGGCTTTCTAACGATATACGGCTTAATCTCTAACATTGTGGCAGTCGCCAGCAATAAGCTGTGAAAATTGAGCAACTTTTCTTAGGGGGGACTTCTTATCCCGTTTGAAATTTTATATAACACACAATAAGTATGTCTCTGCTGCAAATGTGACTCAGGTTTGGTCACGTGACTGCATCACATGTGCTACTGACACTGAGACGCACAGTCTATATGATAAAGACATGAAATTTCAAACGCTGATTTTTTATTATTCCTGCTAGAGCAGAATGCATAAAATGGGATTTTCCTATGTTTTGCGTGTGTTTTCTCTGTTGCAGTCCATCGAGGCCCTATCTTCAACACAGGCCTAGTATAAGACACTTTTTTGCGGAAGTTCGCTTATGCAAATTAGGTTCTGGCCTATATAAAGGGCAGAATTTTCTGTCTTCTCGCAGTTGACAACTGTCAGCAATCTACAACATTGCATATTTTTGCGTGCGTAAGTGGAGCTTGTGAGCTCCACACAGGCACATCAAAATTTCCCTGAAATTTAAGCCTTGAGCTCTCCTTTTATGCGTCCAAATTACACCTAAAGTAGTAATCTCAGGAATGTCCAAAATTTTCCAGAGATCATGAAATCTTAATACTTTGTATATATTTTTCTACGAACTTCAGTTTAAAAGCTAAGGTTCCTTTATTTAGCTTAATAGACCTTTCAAACTGAAGTAATAGCGTTAATTCAGAGCTCAACTGTCAGTTAACCAGAGAATGACGAAAACAAACAGTAAACTGTATAGTATTCTTTGCTAATTTGAATTGAAAACTAGAAACATGTAATAAATATATATGGTATATATATATATATATATTGATACTGTTTTGATCCTTAACTACCTGGAATTCTTACAGGTCCGCCAAGGAATATTGCCCCTATTCGGGGCCAACTTGTTATCAGCTAACCTTACAGCTACAAATTAAAAGGAAAGTCACTACATATACTACGAATTGAGGGCTATCCAACGACACCGAAATTATAATTTGTAGTTAAATCTGGTCAGCTGACTTGACTTACGTACTGAACACACGTTGAAATTTGCAGCTGCTGGATCTGCTGTGAGATTCATCGATACATAACGAAAGTAAAGCAACATAAAGGTCTTAAATTCAATTTGTATCAAAACAGCAATTATAGTATAAACCCCAAATGGTGGCAAAGAAGATCGCCACGATCATTTTTCAATGACAAATTGTACATATAAACTGTTAACTCTTTTTGAAACGTACTCTACTCGAGAATGGTGCTTGTTGCGGTGCAGTCAAAAGTGTCCGGTGGAATAGCCGGGCCAACCTAAAATATTGCTAAACGGGCCGTGCCCAAGTCGGTCCTATGTAGCTGAGCAAACTCTTACAGTGGGCTGGGCCTCAAAATCCTTGCCGTGCTCATCTCCACTGCAATGAACTTCGTGCTCGCATGCGACATATTCGAAAAATTTTGAACGATTATATAGCACAGGTTCCGAAAAAAACTACTTATATTAATGGGGAGGTCGCCGGGTACCAAATTTTATAGTCACCGATTTCTCTAATGTTCTGCTACCATATACCCCCATATGTACCAAATCCAATTACAATGGTAAGACAAGCAACGAGCGAGAAACAGCGTTCGAACTATTTGGTCAAGCTCATCCCTACTGTGAATGACTTCTAACTTTATCGCACTGTGGCATGGCATCTAGTAAAACAAGTGTAAGTTGTAGCACTGCCAGCAGTGCTCTCAGAGATTTGTACGCACACTAGCAGGCGAAGCTCCGAGTGAAGGGCACGAGTGCGCGAAGCGCACGAGTGCCCTTCACGAGGGTTTCGCCTGCAAGTGAGCTCACAAATTTCTGTGAGCACAGCAAGCAGTGCTACAACTGGCTTGTAATATGGCTCAAAAATATAGAAGACTTTTTGTCTTCTGTATGTCATGTCTTGAAGGACTGACATCTTTTCTGAAATTTCAGTCGTTTATGTACTATCCAACCTAATTTGCATATTTCTCTTGGCGGAAAGTATATAAAGCAGGAGAAATTCTGGATCAGTGCAGTCAGTTCTACTGGCTGTCAGCAGCCTCGCTGCATACTCCGAAAGGAGAGCAGCGAAGGCTAACCGTGCAGTACAATTGTACTGCACGCTACACCGTGCAGTACAATTGTACTGCACGGTGTAGCGTGCAATTCAATTGTACGCACGCGGTTGTAGCATGGTTCGGTTACACTGAGCCATGTTACAACAGCAATTGGAATGAAACTTAGAATAAATCTACCTTTCATATATATAAATTGGTACATCGAATTTGCTTGGAATGTCTCAGCTTTCATTCGACTTATGAACGATTACATCCAAAAATTTGGAAAAATGACGTATTTTGAAGCAAAATGCCAATGCGGTGACCAATCTGTTCACTGGATTGACCCTGAATTAGACTCCAAAAATTTGTCTTGTTTCTGGACACGTATATTAAAACCGAAAATGAGCGAAATAAAATTCGGTACACGGCGACAGTGTTAAATTAATTTGTAAGTGTTCAAACTGTTTCAAAGTTTTACGGATTTTCAATATCAATCACAGAAATGCTGTTTTGCTGGTAGTACTATTAACAGTGAATGAATGCAGAAATTTCTTGGATTAAAAGTTCCTGCGGAGTCTACTTTTAGCATGGATTTAAAGCTGCCAATATGAAGACATGGAAAAGTCACTTGGACCGTCAACTGTATAAGGTTTTGGAGCTTCAATATGTGAGAGGTCTTTGCACACTGCATGAAAATCTTCCAGAAATTCGAATAGACCTTATCTTCAAGTATGCTTCTCCTTTGTTAAATGTTAATTGTTAATTTAGTGAATTTAAAAAATGAAATTTTTAAAATCCAATTTTATTGTTAATCTGCTGCTAATGTTTGTAATGATTGAATAAATAAGCTAAATTGTGAACATAAGCAGAAATTTGTTTAGCAATTTTTCGTATTGCTTGAGCATCCATGACAGGGTCAAATGTGGACTTGGACTGCCTCAGATTCTCATTTCCTCCGTCTAGTTAGACTACAGGGCCTGTGGAATGAATTTCTGTTTCGACCTATGGGAAAAATACAACTAAGCTAGTGCAGTTCCGGTAGCTTAATTCATTAATGCATTAATGCAACAATGATTATCATTATCGCAACAATCATTAATAGAGCAGCTCCAAAAGGTTTTGGCCTTGGACATTGATTAAGCCTAATAGTTCGATAGTAGAAATGCGGATTCGGTTTTGCTCTTACGTAGGTAACTGGACGAACAATTTGCATTATGCTGAAGTTAATGCAGTGGAATGATTACTGGAAAGTTTTTTGCACTTGGTTAAGGTGCTCTTTGTGTTTCAGGCAGCAAAAGTTACAATATCGACCGCCGGTAGAAGAAATCAGAGCAAAATATTTCAAAGAATTGAAAAAATTTTTGAGCATTCCTAACAACTTTAAAGGAGTTAACGAATTTGTTCCGGAAAACTCCATCTTCCCGATTATGATAGAACGGAATGCAAGCAAATTCACTGATCTATACAGAAAAACTGAAAATCTATTCAGTCAGCTAGAATCCGTCAAATCTGAATTCAAGGTGAGCTTTTGTTTTCACTTAAAATGCAACATGATGCAACCGAAAAAGTTTACAATAGTCCGCACGATAATAATCAATAAAATTACGTATTATCTATTTGCATATTTCAGGATTGGGTAGTGCTGGGACAGGTTGACATCGATCAGTTAATTGAAGAAGAATTTTCAGATGTTGGCCAATGGGAAGAAAGCTTCAAAATGATTAAAACTAAGGGACGTCAAGCCGAAAAGATTTCAAAGTGTGTTTAAATATTTGTTTATGCATAGCTGCTTGTGATAAATTATATGACCAATTTTACCAAAATGCAAGAATAAAACAATAATGTTTGTAAACGCAAAAAATGTATCTCACCGTATACTGTCTATACTACCTACGTTACCTATAAATGCTACGTCTATACTATGAATAAGATAAATTAGTTTCGATCACTTTCGTGTGCACTTAATCAATGCAGGTACATGTTTTGCATACGTTAGAAAAGTTTTCATGAAGTTGAAGCTTAAAACACACAAGGAGCAAACGAATCGGAATGACTCTCCGATCTGGCTTGATTTCTACAAACCGTCACTTTTGCTCGTTTTAATCGAACTTATTAAAAATTATAAAACTATAGAATTCGTTCGCACACATTAATTTAGATTCTTGGTTAATTTCATTTTCAGCGTGATGTCAGTGGGCTGTATAACTGTTAACACTACTCCTGTGAAATCGGCTATAGATGATTTGCTTCAACAGCTTTATGATACCTTGCTGTTGACACTTCGACGTTCCGTTACTGAAGGTTTGAAGTCTGCAGATCAATTTCTGTCTGAAGGCATATCAACATTAAGCACCAGACCTCAAACAATTGAGGAAGTGGCTGAAGTTAATGCCAAACACAAACAGTACGGATCCCAGAAGAAACAGGTATATGTTAAATGAAAATAGTAAAATTATTAACATAAAGCTTTGATTTTTAGCTCCGATTTCAACAGATTAGCACGAGAAAATAGCATGGACGGACAGTCCAACCCTTTCCTGATCGAAATTGCATTGTTCCTTCAGAAAACTGAACAGTACAGCGGTGTTTGTAGCCTTAAATTTGGAAGCCCTCTCATCATCTTTTTTCATCAGTAAAATTTTCAGTGTTCCTGAAATTTGCTACACTGGCTACTGCATTCGGTTAAGGTAGGCATGTTTCCGGAAATGTTGATGTCCTTGCTAGGCGAATGTTTAGTTTATCGAAATAACAAATCTGATAAAATAAAGTGAGTTACGCAGTGAGTTATATTTCAGCAAAAAGCAGCAACAGAGCTAATACTAGCGAAGGACAAGCTATTACGATCTGTAGCAGGAAGTGGAGTAGAGCAAGTAGGGACATTGAAACAGCAATGGGATAAATTCGACTTAATGCTGGATTCCCATCAACTTATGATCAGAGAACAGGTGAGGTGACTGTACTGTTTTGCTACTAATGTTGATTAGTGGGTTGTCAAAAGAAAACTGAACAAATCTCCCTTGAATGAATGAATTAACCGATAATATTGTTTGTCTACCAACCACTAAGTTGGTTAGTATTTGTAAGCAACGGACTGACTACAGTAATTTATTTTGTAAGTATACAAAGTATTTTATAGTATATTATAGTATCTTTTGTAATTTTTCAAAGTAGAGATTGTCCGAAATTATTGTGCGAAAAAAGTGTCAATTACATCCGATTTCAGTTGAATATGTAATATCTAGGTTGACGTCCTCAAACAAAATGTCGGACATAGGATACAAGCTTTTCAACTGGAAATAGAAAAGCTGGCATCTCGCTGGCATCAGTTTAAGCCTAAAAATGAGACTCTGGATGACAATCGTGAGAAGTTATCGACTGCTATTGACTTCATAAAGGAGAAACGTCAAGAATGCGCTGAGCTGGAGGCGAATGCGGAAAAGCTAAGGTATAGTTTTAGGACACAGTTACGGGTGTATAACAGCCTTGTGTTTTTGACTGCGTGTTTGCTAGAACATTTTATGACTTTGAACTACTGAAATTGAATATTTTTGCCTTTAAAAGTTGTGCAGATGTGTCCACAGGATTTCTGTTACATCGTAGATGGCGGTAGCTGCTTTGCTACTAGTTTGCAGCACATCCTGCAGCATTTGCTTCATCTTGTTTAGCTCAGAATGTGAACAGTTTGATTTGAAAAAACCCAGCTTTCCAATCCTAGAAGAGCTCAGTTCAGACATTTCCGACTATGAAAGGAATTGGGTTATTTATGAAGAATTTAACAGCGGTTTGGATGAATTAACCAAAGAAGACTGGGTATCATTCAGGTATTCTTGTGGTTGTCACTTTTCTCTTTCCTTATCACTGTAATTCACACCAAGCTGCACTTAAGGTGCTGGTTTCCTTTCGGGTATTTTTGACTCATACGGCTTTAATCCTTTACGTAAAAAGCTAAAACTTGCGAAATAACCTATTTCCGTGCTCTTTAACATTCTGGGACCAGTCCCGGGTTTCTACGCCAAAAGATAAGAAAGTTTTGGTTTTTGGCCTTGGCCTTCTAGTGGGTAGACCAGACACCGAATTGGTTATTGTGGCTGGAAAGAGGACACAAAAATGAACATTTTTGCTTTTACAACCTTTGAGCTATCTCCAGTGGTTAAGTCAGTAGTCAAGGGGGGGTTAGTCAGTTAGTCAGTCAGGGGGGGGGTCACTTGGGTCAAAAATCGATAGTCACGGATTTCGCTCATTTTCACACATAATATGCCCCCATATGTTCTCAAAAATAACTTAGAATATTAGCGTTCGAAATCAAACTGTGACAGAGTTATTCAGGTTCAAAGCCGGAAAACTTGAAAATTCTGGTGATGAGCCCTGCAAGGTCAGGTGGAGACCAAACGCGACCGAAAACAGGGTTAACAGATACACCAAATTAAAGCAATCACTAAGGTAATATTTAGGTGCAGACGCGGCTCAAGGCCAGCTATCCAGGCGTTCATAATGTATGCTTGAGTGCTGCACTGACCTAACCTTGCAGGACTGCCCAGTATAACTTTAACTCGTTTTATCTTGCACAGACAACATTTTAGACCCATGGTTGTATGAGAAAAGTTGCTCCTCGTTGCATTAGCTATCGATTGATACCCATTTTGTCTATATTTGGAAAAATTTTAAAATTGACATTTTTCACCTATAAAGATCAAAGGTGCCGCCACAGTAACATGTTAAATATTGACGCATTTGTTTTGGCCACATTATGTGACAGACATAGATATATTAATTAATCTGCTAAGTTTGGTGATTTTTATACCGCCGGAGGCGGTATACCTGTAATGGGTTGACCCATCTGAATTCCTATGTTTTGCATGTAAATTGCTTGGCGCGGAGGATTACCGTCCTATCTTCAACACATGTCCCTGTTACGCAGGTTTTTTTTGCCCAACAGTTTTTCTACGATTCTGCAATTTTTAGAGCATCATTACAGTCAATTTAGTTAATTTTTAACACCCTGTAAATTGTTTTGCACACGATCACTCCTGCCTTTTCTCATATTACCGAAAATCGGGCGTTATTTGCCTGTCACTTGATTGGCAGAGGTTTAACAGATCAATAAATCGCTAAAACTGATGTTACAATTTTCGTGTGCAAAGACTGATGTTGCGCTTGCACTGTATTTATTTCATTAGTGTTTGCTTTGCTTCAGAATTTAGATAAAATAAATTGTTTAAAATAAACATATATAGATAAATGATAACTTTCTCGCAGTTTACTCGATAAAATCGCTATAGTCAGAGTAGTGTAGTGGCTAGGGTGTCCGCTTGGCACTGTTCCGGAGATCGAATCCTTCTTCCGGTATAATTTTAGTTTCACAATTGGCAGTGGCAAATGGCAATAAAATACTCCCATTGTTTTGTCTCAGAAACGGTAAATGTCGGGGAGTTGAAACTAGTCAAAAGCTAACGTCACCGTACACAAGAACAGTATGATGAAAACAAACAAAACGTTGAACACATAAATCCCAAACTCTACGGCGGTATTATTCCCCTTTTAAGGGTAACTTGTTTACCATATAACGAGTGAGAAATTATCAAAAGAATGTGAAAATTATGAAAAATGGCCATTTTAGCAAAATTTGCTGTTATTGTGGCAAGTTTTTTCAGCTTACTGTAGATGATAGAGAAACATGCGAGTACTTTCATAAGACATGGTATTATGCGTAGAGTGCAGCTATCTATTGGCCGTTTCTGTAGCTTTTGCCAATCGTTCAGGACAAGCAAAGGAGTACCGTAGGTACTGTTTTTCATGGTCCAAAAATGGCCGATTTTCCAAAATTCTGACTTTAAAAATTCGCCAAAAATCCAATAGTGAACAGAATCGCTTCAGAGGAGATAGCTTAGTATATGTCCTTAATGGTTCTGAAAAGGTTTCAGAGTTCT
This sequence comes from Trissonchulus latispiculum, assembly GCA_030248195.1. NCBI lineage: Eukaryota > Metazoa > Nematoda > Enoplea > Enoplida > Ironidae > Trissonchulus > Trissonchulus latispiculum. The sequence continues at coordinate 28,765 of JASAND010000225.1, read as the reverse complement.
GACTCTTATACAGCGAAAAAATTTTCTGCCACAAACTTTTTAACCTAACTTTTTCACATGTTTAACACATGTCGAGGTCACCTGTGAAGGGCTCTACAGCACGATAGAAGCAATATTTCGCAAAACGCTCTTGTCTTGTTTCGCAGACCCATGGGGACTACAAAATATATGAAAATGAGCAAAATCGGAGATGGTCGAAAAATCGGCAAAAAAGTGACCCCCCCCTTAAGTCAGTATAAGCAAAAAACCGTTTTGAGGGTCAAAAAATGGCCATTTTCGAGGAAATCAGTTTTTTCGAAATTACTGTCAAACCTTACGAACAATTTTCGTCCATTTATACTCAATCGATACAGCGTCCAAATGCACATTTTATGAATCCCTACTAGCCGGACTTTATTGCTTTCAGCTAGAGATTTGGCCGGAAAACCATTTTGGCAAAACTGCGGTTATTTTGTTTTAAACATCGATTTCTCAAAAACTGTTCAACAGATTCAGGAGATTTTCGCCAGAATGGAAATTCGTACTATTGCAGAGGGACGTTTTTTTTTGGTTTTGGCTAAAACGTTCCTAATTTCGAGAAAATTTAGTGCAAAGTTTAAAAAATTAGTGTCTCCGTGCATTTTGCGAATTTTCTCAACGGTTAAGTGACACTGAGCGAAACCCAAAAAAACGTCCCTCGGCCCATATGTCCTCTGTATGATAGCGCAAAAAGAAATTTTGTCTGGTTCCGCAGTTTAGAAAAATCGATGTTCGAAAATTTTTGGTCTATATTTAGTAGTTATGTCAGAACATTTTTGCTAAATTTTTTGCTAATTTTGCAAGTTTCGTAACCTCATGTGAATGTCCTGATTAGGTATAAGCTTTAAAATGATGTATAAAGCTCATTCCAACTCCCAAAACTGCGAAAGTTCTAGCGTTTTAAAAATCACCACAAAAGCACTACACAAAAGGATACCACCACCTTAAATTGCGCACACACTTAGGAATGCACTCGCATATTCTCAATTTTCTGAGTAAAATCAATGCTAATATATACTGCAGGACCACCAAAATGAACATTAAGAGCATTATGCTATTATTCTATGAGTGGAGACAAAGTCTATAATCGGCAGTACACTATGACAGCTCCCGTGGAAGGATGGGCCTGCGAATAAATGAGGTACTGACAGAAGCGAAACAGTGGAGGTCCATATGCTGTTTTTGTACTTAGTGCATTTACGCAGACTTAGTTCATCTTCGGACTTAGGAGGACTGAAGAAGATATAGCCTAAACTAGCTCAGGGTAAGCATTGTCGACGCGTTGCTTGCATTTACGCAACAAATATCACTACGGATGCGGAGCGAGAGTCGGCTTTAGCATAACACCTATAGGGCGAAGTGAATACTGAGGATCTCTTAATTTGTGTTATAACCTGTCTGGCATAGTCCACTGTCCTCGGCATTTATCATGCACATGTTAACACTAACTGTCTCATTAATATTGTTATGATGCAGGAAATGGCACAGATGGAGAGACCATGTCAGTTTATACGTTAGCATAAATACCAATAATTATCTTTTGTTTCAGAAGTCGCACGTACCTGTTCGAAGAATACTTGACAACGTGGGCTGAAAAATTAAAGACTATAGAACCAACGACAATGACTGTTCGACTGCAGAAGGAAATTGAAATTTTCAAGGTACTGAAATTATTCAATTTGGCATTAATCCATATACAAACGCTATTACAAAATAAATGGAGGCTGGATAGATTGTAAATTAAAATTTGATATTTCAATTTATGTTAAACTGTTTAAAAATCAACAAATTACATTCTATAAACGTAATGCAACAAAGCATAGGAAAAATAACCTCCTACAGGGGTAGTTAAGCCCAATTACTTCTTCATTTTCTTTTTGCGTTTATTGAATATGTTAGCAATATTTAAGATACAAATGCTGTAAACAAGGTATGAAGAAATAAGTACTCAGAAAAATCTTTAGTAATGTCATTGAATCAGGGTTTGCTGGGCCTTGTATATACTTTAGGCTGCTTCTGTTCTGTGTCAGTACAGTATTGAATTCCATACTGTACTTGTTCACTAAACAGAATCCCATACTGTACAAGGCATGCTTAACTGTTTCGTACATGAAATTCAAAATAGCATTAATGCAACTTAATACTGAAGTGTCGCCTTCTTGCATACTAACCGTAATAAAAACTTCTTATTCTGAAAGCGCTGTGAACATTCGAAAACAGTCGTTGGTTTTCAGAATGCGTTGGAATGAGGTAATATTGTCTGCCAGCAAAAATGGTAATGCATTTGTTCGATGATTATTTAGAATCTAATTCCGTCATTGAAATACTGTCGAGGAGAAGCATTGTCCCAAGACCATTGGTTGGAATTATTCAGGCTTCTCGGACTTCCACGCGGAACAACTCTTGAAAAGCTTACCTTTGGCGATCTGCTAGGAGTATCATCGTCTATTATAGCCAGTACAGACGCGTTAAAGGTAGTAGTGTTTATTTCCTTAAAGAATTTTTGAAGAATTAATTAACAATGACTAATGCCTACTATAGTGTTTAATGAAATGTTCAACTTGAATATTTTTCTGTTTCTCCGTTACTCCATGCACAGCATAAAGCAAGCATGAACCGGTGGCATGCTCCGTTTTGATTTGTCTTTTTGTTTTCCCAATTTTATTCACTTGATATTCTCGTACTTGAAAACTTACTGGCAAACCCCGGATCTCTTAGCTATCGAAATCAGATAAATCAGCGTGAAACCTTCAAAGCAACAAGTCACCTTATACCAAAGTCTAGTGAGGAAACAGCAATGGATAGTGTAAGCGTCGCGAAACACTATGAGAGTGTCGAAAATCTTCCAAGGTCATTCGGAATTTGCAATATATAAATTGCATTAGTGCTTTATTATTTCTGTCTGACAGTGCAAATAGTTTTAGGATTTGAATGCTCGAGCGCACGGAGAAGTTTCAATCAGAGAAGCAGTTAGGGAGCTGGAACTTTGGGCAGCTGGAGCAGTTTTCTCACTGGCAGAATATCAGGACAGTTCTGGAAAAACAGTACAGCTCATTAAAGATTGGAAAGAAATTGTGAACCAGGTACACTGGACAATATAAGACTTATCAAAAATGGATCTGCAGTTATGAAGAAATACCAAATAAGTGACATTGAAATTGCCAGTTCAGTCCTGCAAAACTGCTAGCGTATGACCAAAAGACTTAATATTTTATTTTAGAATATTTTAGAGGGTCTTCTTCTTGTTAAGTCTTCCATATTTTCTCAATAGTAGTGTAATCATGTACTCTTGGTATTGGCTAATTTAGGTGGGAGACAATCAAGCGCTGCTTGCGTCACTCAAAGATTCTCCTTATTATGCAATGTTTCAAGACAAAACAAACATATGGGAGACTAGACTTGCTGACCTAGACGAATATCTTCATTCTCTCAACCAAATACAAAGAAAATGGGTTTATCTCGAACCCATATTTGGAAGGGGTGGTTTGCCCAAGGAGCAAAGCCGGTTTCAGAAGGTCGATCAAGAATTTCGGTAAGCGCAGGACATGTATGATGGGGTTGAGTTGTTAGTAAAATTTGTATTAAAATATTATTGAGTTCTACTGATTTCTTCATGGCAGCGCTGTTTTTGTATAATTTTTATTTTACAACTTTCAACAACCCTATTCTAAAGTCAATTATCCCAATTCGTCGAAGCTGGAGAATTAAAGCCAAGCAATGATCCACAGAATTTTTAATGGTTCATCAGAGCACAAGGCGTCCCAGTTTTTGCTCACCAAACTCACTCAAACTAATAAGGTGCATGACAAGACACTAATAGCATAGGCTAGTCCATTATGGAATAGGTCGTATCGAACCGAACACATACTGACGCTTTAAGGATTTTTCTATACGTTAACCGTCACATCCCGATCTAATTTTTTAGAGCAATAATGGCAGACGTTTGCAGAGACACTAGAGTTATTTCTTTGGCTACTCGAGCTGGAATTAAAGGAAGTCTGAGTAACTTGTTAGATCAATTGCAGAGGTGCCAGAAAGCATTGAATGAGTTTTTGGAGGTGAGCATGTTTTTGATTTGTTTCAGCGTAAAAGGTGAAAATACTTGTGAGAACCGTAACTGACAGTCTGCTCTAATACACGAAAATTGTCACGTCACGTCACTGTTTTTCGCTTTAGATTATTAAAGTAGTTCAAGTCAAGCTGCGCTTCAAAAACTTCTTTATGAAAACTAACCAATTTTAGAAGCCTCATCAATAAAATAACATGGCGATAATTTGTTTTAGGACAAGCGATCTGCATTTCCCAGGTTTTATTTTCTTGGGGATGATGATTTGTTAGAAATTCTTGGTCAATCAACGAATCCATCTGTAATTCAAAGTCACTTGAAGAAAATATTTGCTGGCATAAATGCAGTGAAATTTGACAGTGGCGCCAGAAACATCATAGCGATGATATCATCCGAAGGCGAAGTTGTCCAGCTGGCCAGACCGGTTACCATTGTTCCTGATGTGGAGGTATGCCTGCAATTAGCAGATAGAGGATAAAACTTGAATTATTGAGTTTTGTACGGATGTCGACATGTCGAGTATAGGATGTCAGCTTTCACCATCTGATTTATAATCAGCCTACATAAGCTGCATTCCAACTATAGGTTTTAGTAACCCAATGAACACTTCTCAATCTTATTGATTTCGGCTAACTATTAGTGTCGTAATTCATTTGTGTTCAATTTCATTAGAGTTTGAATCTGAAGTTAGTATTCATTCTGTTGTAGATTTGGCTAACAAAATTGACCGAAGAAATGAAAAGCACTTTACGCCAAATGCTAGTTCAATGTATCAGAGCGACTGATTCTCAAGGTTCTGGTCTTGATCCTTCAAAATATCCTTCACAGGTTTGTAAACCAATGGCGCTTAAACGGGTTAAATTGAATATAGCAATCACATTTAATTTAAAGCCGCCGGTTTTGTGCGGAAAACTAACATTTTTAGTCTTGGAAATAACAGCCAATCCAAGTCTTTTACTCGATATATATATATATATATATATATTTTGCAGTTTCAGCCAGTTTCTGCAATTTAGCAAGTCTTTTGACATGAAGTAGCCATTGTATTGTAGATATTGTGTCTCTCCGAATGTGTCAGATTTACTTCATCGGTGGAGAAAGCGATCCAGACAAAATCTGTTGAAGCTCTTTTGGTGGATCTGCAGGCGCAGTTGGAAGCGTACACTGGAACTCGTCCAACCAACCGAGTTCTTGAGCTAAAGCTGAAAGCACTGATCTTAGACCTTATTCATCACATAGAGGTTCTCCATGAGCTAATAAATCATAACGTGCATTCTACAGGGTCATGGCACTGGCAGAAACAGTTAAGGTTTGTATCTCATATTTTACTCTGTTTGGAAGGCGATCTGATAAGTTGGCCTAAAATTGTCTAAAATACCACATTAATTTTGTCTAGTTTATGTTATGTTTATTTGGTTTACTATATTGCATTCAATTTGAGGTTTGCGGTTTCAAGTAGGACCTTTTAGTAGGACTTCAAATATGTCTTTTGTAGTCAGTTTTGCCAAACGTTTAGCTTTAGAGAATAAGGTAATATACTTAACCCTTCCACGCATATGCTAAAAATTCAGAAAATATGCCTAAGCATGTAGCGAACCGCAATTATCTTAAAATTTGAAAAATGAAGTATTTGATTCTGCTATCTCAGGAATTTTATTATAACCATTTCAATGACTTTCAATGTTTTACTACTTTCAGATACTACATTGGCGTTAACGACTGCGTGTTACTGCGGATGGTGGACTCCGAGTTTAACTACACTTATGAGTATCAGGGGAATGCTCCGAAACTAGTCAACACTCCATTGACTGATAAATGTTATTTAACCCTAACGCAAGGTGATTATATGGTTGTCGCAACCATACATGTGCTTGGTGTGGGTGGGGGTTTCATTTTTTAGAAATGCGGTTAATCTCAAATTTGAGGTGGCGACTCTTTTCTTTACAAATAGCAGTTTTAAGTTTTACGTGAATAGATAACAGTTATATATCTAATTAGTCTAATAAATCTAATATAATATATATACATATAATCTATATATAATAATCTATAATAATAATAATAATAATCTATAATATATATATATCTAATTAGTAATTAATTATGCCTTGAAATTTCTTGAAGCCTTTATGCAATTGTTCGCGCCTAAATACGTAAATATGTTTCAGCTATGAGGCTTGGACTTGGAGGAAATCCATATGGGCCAGCTGGGACTGGTAAAACAGAATCAGTAAAAGCATTAGGTGGCCTGTTCGGAAGACAAGTCTTGGTGTTCAACTGCGACGAAGTTAGTCAAACCTCAGTTCTTGTTAGTTTCTTTATTGATATGAGTTAATGAGCCAATGAGATATTTTATGGTCCATATCGTTACGCTTATTTAACTTTCTTTACTTTCATACCGCAGGAAATCAGCAAAGCTTATAATTTCAGATTTAGCGAAAAATTCTTGATACAGTTGTCAGGGGGATCCAATTGTGGGGATGCTTGATAAAGCTCCATAAATGATTTTTGTTCTGACGGATTTTATTGATGAATTTGATTGATGAATTGTCGGTTCTACACAGTCGTCTAGAGGCACCGGTCTACTGATGAGACTCAATTCGCCAAAAAAACATAAGTTGCATATCGCAAACTGTTTAATTAACAATCAGCAACTTATTTTTTTCTTTCATTTTGTTTATTTCATGTGTTTTAATTTCAACATTTTAGGGTATCGATGTCAAGTCGATGGGGCGAATCTTTACCGGATTGGTTCAGTGTGGCGCATGGGGATGTTTTGATGAGTTCAATCGGTTAGACGAAGCAGTACTGTCAGCAGTTTCAATGCAGATACAAACCATCCAGGACTCTCTTCGAAGTAAAAGGAAGACTTGCGAACTTCTGGGAAAGCAGGTACATGCCCTTAAAAATTAAACTTAAGCACGCTTCCTAGTACAACTTACAACTTACTGTCACTTTCAAAACTTAAGCATTGATTAATATAATGTCTTTTGTATATTTTCAGATACAACTTGACCCAAATTCAGGAATATTCATCACAATGAATCCAGCCGGCAAAGGGTATGGTGGTCGACAAAAACTGCCAGATAACTTAAAACAACTGTTCCGGCCTGTCGCAATGACAGTGCCAGACAATGAAATTATTGCTGAAACGTTGCTGTTTGCTGAAGGATTCAAAGAAGCTAAAAGTCTTGGCAGAAAGCTAGTTGCTGTGTTTGTATTATGCAGGTACTTACTAATCTTGATTGTTGTGACCAGTAACCATAAAACAGATTACCAAAATTTATCATCTTTTAGTGCCTAACTGTTGTGATGTTTAAAAATGAAGGAATATAAACTTTTTAAGTAAATAACCATTAAGACAGGACCAAAAAAGCCGGCGAACTGGCGAAGGAATGAGGTGATTTCTTTAGGCATTTATTGTTGGTTGAAGGCTCAAATCAAGATGAAAGTTGACGAAACTTTCCTAAAATAAGTTATTTTAGTGTTTTAACACCCTCCACGCTGCCTGTCTCAAAAATTGACATTTAAGGGGGGGCTACGAATTTCACTAAAAGTTCAATGTTGGAAAAGCTAGCTAGTCTTTTGCCACATAATAGTATTAGGTTTAGTGTTAAATAGAGTTTAAAGTTTGAAAGAATTCCATGCAGCGTAGCGTCCTGTGGAGCCATCAGAAGTTGGTGTTGTCGGTCCAAAACTCGACATGACACGTACACAAACTTCGTCTCGCCCTGCTCGCTATGCGCAAGGTACGGTACCCAAATTTTCCAGAACTAGTTCTAACATATAGTGCTTTGAAATCGTGTAAACTAATCTCTAGACCATTGTATTATTTTCTGTGCGATACAATAAAAGTGAAAATATTGGGTGTTGTAGGTCTATACGGGTGGAGGTTAACTAACGTCTAATGAGCTGTGGTTTACCAAATGAACCCAACTTTGCTCTAACTAATACTCCAAGTATCTGTCATAACTTATGTAAATATGACGTGAATTCGTTAATCCCTGCATTCGCAGTGCTAGATTACATTATCGACATTGTCGATGTTATTTGGTGCCATTTCGAAGATGTGAGCTAATTACTCCAAATTGCTGTGGCAGAATCAGCTGAAACTTTGCGCATTACAGGCCAGTGAGTGTACCAAGATATGCAGAAAGCTAAGTCACTAAACCTCGCTCCAGTATTTAGAAATGCTAGATTGAGTTCTCGAAGTATGGATGGGTATCGCTCCAAAAAGCTCTAAGACAGTTGTAAGCGCATACTGAACGAAGGAAGCGTCATATCGAAAAACGGACTTCATATTCGGATTCAGCATGTCAAATAACCCCTATAACCACCTTTTCGGCGAAATCGGAGACAAAAAATTTTTTGACCCCATTTTGACTGCGACTAGATAGCTTTTCAGGCCTAAAAATAAGGGTTATTTCTTAACAAAAAGTTTGCTAGCACACTAACCAGAAAGCCAAAGTCCTCGAATCTTACAGACAGTTTGCCCCTATTAGAGCCTAATATTTGCTAAAAAGCTGGGGTAGGCTAGCGGCTGTCAATTTTATTAGATCGAAAACGGCGCACGGTCATATCGCAACTTTTCGCCAAACTTCAAACTTTGAGCTGTTATAGCTAGAGAAGGAAGCAACGCTGTAAAGTCGGGATACTTTTATTATTTAGCACTAGTAACAATTAACATTTGTGGCTGACAGTTTCAGAATTGGTCAAACCGTTAATCCACCAGAGCGGAAAAAACCTTTTTGAAAATCACATTTTTCGCACCAAAATTTGTACTTTGGCGTCCTGCCAAAAACAGTGTAGGTGAGATATATTAATGCCCACCCTAAACTTTTCTACTTTGATATGTTGGCTAACGTTGGGGGCAAAAGTAGCTCCCTCCGACGATGTTGTGCCTACCCGTTCGTAGCCCCCCCCCTTAAGTTCAGAAGTTTTTGCCGATTTGCGCCGCACCAATCAGAAAACTCTGACCTTCTCAGATGCGCCGTCTTGACCATAAAGATGACTTTCCTCTCTCCTTCCCGAAGTTGCTTTAGCACCAACGCCATGCCGCACCTCGATCACTTCACATCTGCAGCCAAAGGGGGATACATTGATCCTGGCATTATTAACAACAAAGCACAATTAAAGGACAATTAAAGGACAAAAGCAAACTGCTAGAAGAGAATACTTTTCAATTTGGATAAAACAATTTGAAAAGTCTAATACCTCTGCTGGACGATCTATGAAAAGGATCTTCAAAGTGATACAGTTTAAGAAAACCGAACTACCATTTTGGCGAGCAATCAAGCTGGAGTCTGAGCTGGAGACTGGTTAACTGGTGCACCTCAAAAAGTTAGACTCAAAAATGCTCATGTACACTGTCCCCAAAAATTTAAAAAAATGAAGTTTTGACCTAAATTAAGTTGAGCATGTCCATAAGCGTGTGTGAATTTTAAAGCCCTAAACGAATTAAAGAAATTGATTCCACAAAATATCCGATCAGATCCCGAATGCGCGATCTTTTAACGATTTATTTACGTAAACTCCAAATTCACACACTTCTTCAGCAGTTCTTGCACTTTGACCAATGTCAGTAGTTTCCTCACTGCCATAAGTTCTTATTGAATTCAGGGAACTCCTTACAAAGCAGCAACACTACGACTGGGGCCTGCGAGCATTAAAAACCGTTTTAAAAGGATGTGGAGATATGCTAGCAACCACTGGAAAATCCAACACAGGTTAGTTTATGACACTTTATTAGTTGAATGTTACATTCTTACCTTAATTCTTTTCAATGCCAGCAGGTTAATTATTTCCAAATAAACAGCATGAAACGTTTATGCAAAGACCTTTGAAAAAGTCCATTGCAGCTCGAATATGGTGGTATCGTTGGGTCTTTGCTTTATTTTGTGTCATGATTTAGTATGTGACCGTATATACTTAAATATTTGTGCACATCGCATCTTGTATAAGCTATAAGCGTTCCTATGCACGATGCACATTATTCGTGGAACGAAGGCTATTAATGTAAATATAGTCGGGGGTCTTATCTCATATTTTAGTCTCATAAATTAATATTTTAGTCATTTTAATAGTTTTCAATCGTGCCTACAAAGGTTTTATGCCTGATTCGTTATACAAGCACTTTGTAGCTCGGTTTCGCAGTCACAGTTTTGTAAATTCATGGGACGGAAGCGCTCGCTTACGACACACTCGGAGGTTCCCTTCCCGCACGATGAGCATACATATCTGTGAGTGCACTAAAAGCCGTGCCACAAAGCTATACTTGTCAATATTTTTTCAGCATTAAGTTCAAGTGATGAAACGAAGGTGGTTGTGCAGGCACTTAGAATAAATACATTGTCAAAGCTCACATTTGCCGATTCCAAAAGATTTGATGCACTCGTACAAGATGTCTTTCCTGATGTGCCATTGGAACTAGTTCAGTTTGACAGCTTGCAGAATGCTATTACAGAGTGTGCAGCCGAGCAAAATTTAATTCTAACACCAGGACAAGTAAGTTTTTGTATGTCTGGCGTTTTCGAAAGCCGCAGGAGGACTGCAATCCCTGCGATGGTGAAAGTTACAGAAAATGCATAATAATAATTGTTGAGTAATATGAAGAAGCAAGACAAGAACATAATAATTCTGGGTCCAAGTGCTAGAAATGTAATTATTGAAATAAGTAAGCACTAAGGCTGTAATTTCTAAAGGACATTGAGCCTGCTGTAACTCAGATGTTTTAAGTTTTAAGTATTGTACTACTTCGCTCAAACTCAGCACAACTGGTTCTAACTACCTATAACCTGCTGAAAGCACCATGAAACTAGAATGTTGAGCGTGTGTGCTTGCTCAAATAATTAGACAAAACATTGCATGGAAAACATTTTCAGATCAAAAAGTCTTTTGAGCTGTACGAGCAGTTGAGACGGCGCATGGGAGTTGTTCTGGTGGGTCCTAGTGGATCTGGAAAGTCAACTCTGTGGAGACTCCTAAGACTTGCCATGGTCAAACTGGGCCAGGATGTGAAGATTTATACCGTTAATCCAAAAGCAATGCCACGGCAACAGGTGGGAGTATCAATTCATATAATTAACGTTTACAAGCCAAAACAAAGGTAGATGTCTGATGAACACGTCAAGTGGAAACTTGAAGCGTTTTCCAACTTTGAAACTTTTGTGCTGAAAAGATCCATCCTACTGAATGAACCAGATTGCTTTTCATATTCAAATGAATAAATCATAAATGATATATTTTAGCCATTAAATTAATAATTGTGTTTTGTGTGTATTGTATCTTGTATCTTAATTGTATCTTATTATATTGTATATGTATCTTAATATTGTATCTTAATACAAAATAATTGCAGACTTATAGATCTGAAATAGACGAATTGATGTAGCTTTCATCTTGGGAACGGTAACAATGTGACATATGCATATTACAATATGACATATTGCATTTGTTATAATTTCAGCTGTTGGGGCATATCGACATTGATACTCGCGAATGGTCAGACGGCATACTTACAAATTCTGCTCGTATAGTCGTGCGAGAAAGTCCAGGTAAAATCAAAGAGCATATGTAAATAAAACTATGACCTTGGCGTTAACGAGTTTTAGTGGAAAGCAATACTAGCAATAGATAAAATTTCAAAATCAAACTTTGTTGACGAGGATTTCCAAAATATGTCTCTCCCGTCCAAAGAAAGTCTCAGCGTATTCGGGCAAGAATTTAGTTTTAGCCAATGTATGGAATTGCTTGCAAACGAGACAAAGTCAGGATTTTCAGTCTTTAAATGTTTGTTGCAAAGTGCAAAAGGGCTGTTGCAAAGTACAAAATGATTTCATAATTGTTTTCAGAATTTCAGGGATTGGCTCTTTTCTTTTAGTTTTGTCATATTTCCAGAAATCCGTGTTCAAAAATTGTTTTCCTGTTATCGCATGCCAAAGTCGAACAGTTATTTGAGAAAGCTGTACCACCTAGTTGTAACAAACAAGCACATGCTAAGCTTTAAATTAATGTAAAATTATCGTTGAACTACAAGAACTAAGTAAACTACATTCAAATAAAATTGCAGATGTTCAGTCTTGGATTATCTGTGATGGCGATATTGATCCTGAATGGATAGAATCCTCATCCCCAAGAAAATAAAACCTTGGAAATGCAGATCGCTTGTCCTAAAACAAATTATCGCCATGTTATTTTATTGATGAGGCTTCTAACATTGGTTAGTTTTCACTAGGTTTGAAGCGCAGCTGACTTGAACTACTTTAATAATCTAAAGCCCGCGGGTTATTAGCATTTTCGTCTAGTAGAGAAGACAGTCAGTTCGGTGGATCTAACGCACGTATTTTCATGTTTAACACTGAAACAAATCAAAAAGATGCTTACCTCAAAAACTCATTCAATGTTTGGCACCTCTGCAATTGATCTAACAAGTACTCACGACCTTTGAGCAGCTCAAGTAGCCAGCGACAATAACTCTAGAATGTCTCGCAAACGCTGATGATTGCTCTGGAAATATTATTGGAATGTGACGGTATAATGCAGAAACACTCTTAAAGCGTCACTATGTGTTCGGTTCGATACGGTCTGTGCCATCGTGGACTAGTCTTGTTATATTTTCAAAATTGTTTGTATACTTTGTCTGAGTAAGTTACTGAGGACTGGAGTTGTAAGCTGATGCACCATTAAAAATTCTGTGGAGTATTGCCTGATTTTTCAGCTTCATTTCTGAATTGGGTGAGTTGACTTTGGATAAGGTTGTAGAAAGCTGTAAAATAAAGTTATACAAAAACAGCATTGCCATGAAGGAATCAATAGAATTTAATAAAATTTTAGTACAAATCTTAATACCAAAATATCAAATTTAAATAATTTAACACAATTCAACCCCATCATACATATTCTGCGCTTACCGAAATTCCTGATCGACCTTCACAAGCGGCTTTGCTCCTTGGGCAAACCACCCCTACCAAATATGGGTTCGAGATATACCCATTTTCTTTGTATTTGGTTGAGGAGAATGAAAGATATTCGTCTAGGTCAGCAAGTCGAGTCTCCCATATGTTTGTTTTGTCTTGGAACATTGCATAATAAGGAGAATCTTTGAGTGACGCTAGCAACGCTTGATTATCTCCAACCTAAATGAGCCAATACCAAGAGTACATAATTAATTACACTATTATTAAGAAGATATGGAATACTAAGAAGAAGAAGAAGAAGAAGAAGAAGAAGAAGAAGAAGAAGAAAAAGAAGAATAAGAAGATCCTGTAGAATATAAAATAAAATCATGGTCTCTTGCTCATACGCTAGCAATTTTGCAGGACTGAACAGGCGATTTCAGTGTTACGTATTTGGTATTTCTTAATGACTGCAGATCCATTTTTGATAAAAAGGTGCTCAGTGTACCTGGTTCACAATTTCTTTCCAATCTTTAATGAGCTGTACTGTTTTTCCAGAGCTGTCCTGATATTCTGCAAGTGAGAAAACTGCTCCAGCTGCCCAAAGTTCCAACTCCCTAACCGCTTCTCTGATTGAAACTTCACCGTGCGCTCGAGCATTCAAATCCTAAAACTATTTGCACTGTCAGACAGAAATAATAAAGTACTAATGCAATTTACGTATTGCAAATTCCGAATGACCTTGGAAGGTTTTCGACACTCTCATAGTGTTTCGCGACGCTAACACTACCCGTTGTTGTTTGCTCACTAGACTTGGCATAATGTGAGTGCTTAGTAGTCTTTTTGATGGTAGTAGTCTTAGTAGTCTTTTTGATGTGTTTCACGCTGATTATATCTGATTTCGATACCTAAGAGATCACTGGTTTGAAGTATTTTTTCAAGTACGAGAATATAAAATGAATAAAAATGGAACAACAAAAAGGCAGGTCAAAACGGAGCATGCCACCGGTTCATGCTTGCTTAGGTTGTGTATGGAGTAACGGAGAAACAGAAAAATATGCAAGTTAAACATTTCATTAAGCACTTTAGTAGGCATTAGTCATTGTTAATTGATTAATTCTTCAAGAATTCATTGAGGAAATAAACACTACTACCTTTAATGCGTCTGTACTGGCTATAATAGAAGATGATACTCCTAGCAGGTCGCCAAAGGTAAGCTTTTCAAGAGTTGTCCCGCGTGGAAGTCCGAGAAGCCTGAATAATTCCAGCCAATGGTCCTGGGACAATGCTTCTCCTCGACAGTATTTCAATGACGGAATTAGATTCTAAATAATCCTTGATCAAATGTATTACCATTTTTGTTGTGAAGACAATTACTTGATTCCAACGCATTGTGAAAACCAACGGTTGTTGGATGATTGTTTTAGAGCGTTCACAGTGCTTTCGGAATGTGAAGAAGAGAGGGAAGTTTTTTATTACGGTTAGTGTACAAGACGACGGCACTTCTGCATTACGTTGCATTAATGCTATTTTGAATTTCATAAGCATGCCTTGGTACGGTTGTAATTCTGTTAAGTGAACAAATACAGTATGGAATGCAATACTGTATTGACACAGAACAGAATCAGCCTAGAAGCTAAGTACAATAACATTCATTCAATAACATTACCAAAGAATCAATTTTCACTGATTACTTATTACTAGGGTTGTGCGGGGGGCGGGTGGTGGGGCCGGCCAGTGAACGGCCCGGCTATTTTCGGTATTTTCGGGGGGCCGGCCCGCGGCGGGGGCCGGGGGGGGGGGGCGGGCCTAACACAGACCCCGGGGGCCGGTGACAGTCACGACCCCCACTGCCGGCCCCCGTTTCAATTTCATGCTGGAGGGGGGGGGGGGGGGTATGAAAATTTGCCAAGTCTGACGTATTCAAAAAAGATGTTATTAGCTATTTTTTTAATTTTAGCTTTTGGCAAACTATAAGATTTCACTTTATATACATAGCTTCTTGGAAATGCTTTCTTGGAAAATTTAGAAAATAGTTGTCGAAACAAAGTATTAATTTTAAATCAGTTCTTATTTTATCAAAATGTATAGACTGTATGCTGTTTATTAGAATCTGTTTTATATATTCTTGAGTTTCCTCTATCTCTTAAATTTCCTCTATCTAATGTTCCCTTCTAGAGAGTTTGATGGAAGCTATAGGCATTTTTGTAGTTTTCTTGCAAGAGTGATCCTGTGCCGTTAGTTGCCGGTGGAGTTTTTCGTAATTTTTACAGACTGTTGTAGGATACTTTCTGGCAAACATTCAAATAGTAAAAATTACAAGAGTTTCCTTCCTGTGGTACATAAATCTTAAGAAACCTGTAGTTTTGCTTGCAAGTTTTTGGCAGAACAAGACGAACCTTTAAATTTCTGTTAACCTGTATCTAGAAAAGGGAACAGAGGAAGTCTCCCTCCCCGCCGGAAACATTTTGGGAGAGAGGAGAGAGAGAGGGGGAG
Source organism: Trissonchulus latispiculum (assembly GCA_030248195.1). Classification (NCBI taxonomy): domain Eukaryota; kingdom Metazoa; phylum Nematoda; class Enoplea; order Enoplida; family Ironidae; genus Trissonchulus; species Trissonchulus latispiculum. The sequence goes on along the minus strand of JASAND010000225.1, from coordinate 13,291 downwards.
AGGGAGGAGATTTCCCTTCTGTTCCCTTTTCTGGATACAGGTTAACAGAAATTTAAAAGTTCGTCTTGTTCTGCCGAAAACTTGCAAGCAAAACTACAGGTTTCTTAAGATTTATGTACCACAGGAGGAAACTCTTGTAATTTTTACTATTTGAATGTTTGCCAGAAAGTATCTCTACAACAGTCTCTAAAAATTTACGAAAAACTCCACCGGCAACTAACGGCACAGGATCACTCTTGCAAGAAAACTACAAAAATGCCTATAGCTTCCATCAAACTCTCTAGAAGGGAATATTAGATAGAGGGAAATTTAAGAGATAGAGGAAACTCAAGGAATATATAAAACAGATTCTAATAAACAGCATACAGTCTATACATTTTGATAAAATAAGAACTGATTTCCGATTAATGCTTTGTTTCGACACAATTTTCTAAGTTTTTCCAAAAAGCATTTCCAAGAAGTTATGTATAGAAGGTGAAATCTGATAGTTTACCAAAAGCTAAAATTAAAAAAATAGCTAATAACATCTTTTTTGAATACGTCAGACTTGGCAAATTTCATACTTTCCAGCATGAAATTGAAACGGGGGCCGGTGTGGGGGCCGTGACCGTCACCGGCCCCCGGGGCCGTGTTAGGCCCGGCCCCCCAATTTGGGGGGCCGGGCCGCGGGCCGGCCCCCGAAAATAAAATGGGGGCCGGGCCGTTTGGGTGGCCGGCCCCACCACCGGCCCCCCGCACAACCCTAGTAATAAGTACTCAGAAAAATTGATCTTTGGTAATGTTATTGAATGAATGTTATTGTACTTAGCTTAGGCTGATTCTGTTCTGTGTCAATACAGTATTGCATTCCATACTGTATTTGTTCACTTAACAGAATTACATACTGTACCAAGGCATGCTTATGAAATTCAAAATAGCATTAATGCAACGTAATGCAGAAGTGCCGTCGTCTTGCACACTAACCGTAATAAAAACTTCTTCACATTCCGAAAGCACTGTGAACGCTCTAAAACAACCATCCAACAACCGTTGGTTTTCACAATGCGTTGGAATCAAGTAATTGTCTGCCAACAAAAATGGTAATACATTTGATCAAGGATTATTTAGAATCTAATTCCGTCATTGAAATACTGTCGAGGAGAAGCATTGTCCCAGGACCATTGGCTGGAATTATTCAGGCTTCTCGGACTTCCACGCGGGACAACTCTTGAAAAGCTTACCTTTGGCGACCTGCTAGGAGTATCATCTTCTATTATAGCCAGTACAGACGCATTAAAGGTAGTAGTGTTTATTTCCTCAATGAATTCTTGAAGAATTAATCAATTAACAATGACTAATGCCTACTAAAGTGCTTAATGAAATGTTTAACTTGCATATTTTTCTGTTTCTCCGTTACTCCATACACAACCTAAGCAAGCATGAACCGGTGGCATGCTCCGTTTTGACCTGCCTTTTTGTTGTTCCATTTTTTATTCATTTTATATTCTCGTACTTGAAAAATACTTCAAACCAGTGATCTCTTAGGTATCGAAATCAGATATAATCAGCGTGAAACACATCAAAAAGACTACTAAGACTACTACCATCAAAAAGACTACTAAGCACTCACATTATGCCAAGTCTAGTGAGCAAACAACAACGGGTAGTGTTAGCGTCGCGAAACACTATGAGAGTGTCGAAAACCTTCCAAGGTCATTCGGAATTTGCAATACGTAAATTGCATTAGTACTTTATTATTTCTGTCTGACAGTGCAAATAGTTTTAGGATTTGAATGCTCGAGCGCACGGTGAAGTTTCAATCAGAGAAGCGGTTAGGGAGTTGGAACTTTGGGCAGCTGGAGCAGTTTTCTCACTTGCAGAATATCAGGACAGCTCTGGAAAAACAGTACAGCTCATTAAAGATTGGAAAGAAATTGTGAACCAGGTACACTGAGCACCTTTTTATCAAAAATGGATCTGCAGTCATTAAGAAATACCAAATACGTAACACTGAAATCGCCTGTTCAGTCCTGCAAAATTGCTAGCGTATGAGCAAGAGACCATGATTTTATTTTATATTCTACAGGATCTTCTTATTCTTCTTTTTCTTCTTCTTCTTCTTCTTCTTCTTCTTCTTCTTCTTCTTCTTAGTATTCCATATCTTCTTAATAATAGTGTAATTAATTATGTACTCTTGGTATTGGCTCATTTAGGTTGGAGATAATCAAGCGTTGCTAGCGTCACTCAAAGATTCTCCTTATTATGCAATGTTCCAAGACAAAACAAACATATGGGAGACTCGACTTGCTGACCTAGACGAATATCTTCATTCTCTCAACCAAATACAAAGAAAATGGGTATATCTCGAACCCATATTTGGTAGGGGTGGTTTGCCCAAGGAGCAAAGCCGTTTTCAGAAGGTCGATCAGGAATTTCGGTAAGCGCAGAATATGTATGATGGGGTTGAATTGTGTTAAATTATTTAAATTTGATATTTTGGTATTAAGATTTGTACTAAAATTTTATTAAATTCTATTGATTCCTTCATGGCAATGCTGTTTTTGTATAACTTTATTTTACAGCTTTCTACAACCCTAATCCAAAGTCAACTCACCCAATTCGTCGAAGCTGAAAAATTCAGGCAATACTCCACAGAATTTTTAATGGTGCATCAGATCACAAGGCGTCCCAGTTTCTGCTCACGTAACTTACTCAAACTGACAAAGTGCATGACAAACAATTTTGAAACACTAATAACAAGGACTAGTCCACGATGGCACAGACCGTATCGAACCGAACACATAGTGACGCTTTAAGAGTGTTTCTATACTTTTTACCGTCACATTCCAATCTAATATTTCAGAGCAATCATGGCAGACGTTTGCAGAGACACTAGAGTTATTTCTTTGGCTACTCGAGCTGGAATTAAAGGAAGTCTGAGTACCTTGTTAGATCAATTGCAGAGGTGCCAGAAAGCATTGAATGAGTTTTTGGAGGTAAGCATCTTTTTGATTTGTTTCAGTGTTAAACATGAAAATACTTGCGAGAACCGTAACTGACAGTCTGCTCTAATACACGAAAATTGTGCCCGCCTTAAGGCTTCTAGACCAGTCTCGTCACTGTTTTTCGCTTTAGATTATTAAAGTAGTTCAAGTCAAGCTGCGCTTCAAAAACTTCTTTATGAAAACTAACCAATTTTAGAAGCCTCATCAATAAAATAACATGGCGATAATTTGTTTTAGGACAAGCGATCTGCATTTCCAAGGTTTTATTTTCTTGGGGATGATGATTTGCTAGAAATTCTTGGGCAATCAACGAATCCATCTGTAATTCAGAGTCACTTGAAGAAAATATTTGCTGGCATAAATGCAGTGAAATTTGACAGTGGTGCCAGAAACATCATAGCCATGATATCGTCTGAAGGCGAAGTTGTCCAGCTGGCCAGACCGGTTACCATTGTTCCTGATGTGGAGGTATGCCTGCAATTAGCAGATAGAGGATAAAACTTGAATTATTGAGTTTTGTACGGATGTCGACATGTCGAGTATAGGATGTCAGCTTTCACCATCTGATTTATAATCAGCCTACATAGGCTGCATTACAACTGTAGGTTTTAATTATCCAATGAATACTTCTCAATCTTACTGATTTCGGCTATTAGTTTCGTAATTCATTTGTGTTTAATTTCATTACACTTCAAATCTGAAGTTATTTATCATTCTGTCGTAGATTTGGCTGACAAAATTGACCGAAGAAATGAAAAGCACTTTACGCCAAATGCTGGTTCAATGTATCCGAGCGACCGATTCTCAAGGTTCTGGTCTTGATCCTTCAAAATATCCTTCACAGGTTTGTAAGCCGATGGTGTTTACAGGGATTGAATTGAATATAGCAATCATTCAATTTAAAGCGTTTTGCGGAAAACTAACATTCTTAGTCATGGAAATAACAGCGATCCAAGCCTTTTACTCGATACGTTTTTGCTGCCAATTTCTGCAATTTAGCTAGTCTTTCGACGTGAAGTAGCCATTGTATTATAGATACTATGCCTATCCGAATGTGTGAGATTTACTTCGTCGGTGGAGAAAGCGATCCAGACAAAATCTATTGAAGCCCTTTTGGTGGACCTGCAGGCGCAGTTGGAAGCGTACACTGGAACTCGTCCAACCAACCGAGTTCTTGAGCTAAAGCTGAAAGCACTGATCTTAGACCTTATTCATCACATAGAGGTTCTCCATGAGCTAATAAATCATAACGTCCATTCTACAGGGTCATGGCACTGGCAGAAACAGTTAAGGTTTGTATCTCATATTTTACTTAGGCTGGCCTAAAATTGTCTAAAATACCACATTAATTTTGTCTAGTTTATGTTATATTTATTTGGTTATATTAGTACTAGTTTATTGCATTAAATTTGAGGTTTGCGGTTTCAAGTAGGACTTTTTAGTAGGACTTCAAATATGTCCTTTGTAGTCAGTCAGCTTTAGAGAATAAGGTAATATACTTAACCCTTCCACGCATACGCTAAAAATTCAGAAAATATGCCTAAGCATGTAGCGAACCGCAATTATCTTAAAATTTGAAAAATGAAGTATTTGATTCTGCTATCTCAGGAATTTTATTGTAACCATTTCAATGACTTTCAATGTTTTACTACTTTCAGATACTACATTGGCGTTAACGACTGCGTGTTACTGCGGATGGTGGACTCCGAGTTTAACTACACTTATGAGTATCAGGGGAATGCTCCGAAACTAGTCAACACTCCATTGACTGATAAATGTTATTTAACCCTAACGCAAGGTGATTATATGGTTGTCGCAACCATACATGTGCTTGGTGTGGGTGGGGGTTTCATTTTTTAGAAATGCGGTTAATCTCAAATTTGAGGTGGCGACTCTTTTCTTTACAGATAGCAGTTTTAAGTTTTACGTGAATAGATAACAGTTATATATCTAATTAGTAATTAATCTAATAATCGAATAGAATATATATACATATAATATATATATATATATATAATAATCTATAATAATAATAATAATCTATAATAATATATATAATAATCTAATTAGTAATTAATTATGCCTTGAAATTTCTTGAAGCCTTTATGCAATTGTTCGCGCCTAATACGCAAATATGTTTCAGCTATGAGGCTTGGACTTGGAGGAAATCCATATGGGCCAGCTGGGACTGGTAAAACAGAATCAGTAAAAGCATTAGGTGGCCTGTTCGGAAGACAGGTCTTGGTGTTCAACTGCGACGAAGTTAGTCAAACCTCAGTTCTTGTTAGTTTCTTTATTGGTTAATGAGCCAATGAGATATTTTATGGTCCATATCGTTACGCTTATTAAACTTTCCTTACTTTCATACCGCAGGAAATCAGCAAAGCTTATAATTTCAGAGTTAGCCAAAAATTCTTGATACAGTTGTTAGGGGGATCCAATTGTGGGGATGCTTGATAAAGCTCCATAAATGATTTTTGTTCTGACGGATTTTATTGATGAATTTGATTGATGAATTGGTTACGTGTCGGTTCTACACAGTCGTCTAGAGGCACCGGTCTACTGATGAGACTCAATTCGCCGAAAAACATAAGTTGCATATCACAAACTGTTTAATTAACAATCAGCAACTTATTATTTTGCATTCATTTTGTTTATTTCATGTGTTTTAATTTCAACATTTTAGGGTATCGATGTCAAGTCGATGGGGCGAATCTTTACCGGATTGGTTCAGTGTGGCGCATGGGGATGTTTTGATGAGTTCAATCGGTTAGACGAAGCAGTACTGTCAGCAGTTTCAATGCAGATACAAACCATCCAGGACTCTCTTCGAAGTAAAAGGAAGACTTGCGAACTTCTGGGAAAGCAGGTACATACCCTTAAAAATTAAACGTAAGCACGCTTCCTAGTACAACGTACAACTTACTGTCACTTTCAAAACTTAAGCATTGATTAATATAATGTCTTTTATATATTTTCAGATACAACTTGACCCAAATTCAGGAATATTTATCACAATGAATCCAGCCGGCAAAGGGTATGGTGGTCGACAAAAACTGCCAGATAACTTAAAACAACTGTTCCGGCCTGTCGCAATGACAGTGCCAGACAATGAAATTATTGCTGAAACGTTGCTGTTTGCAGAAGGATTCAAAGAAGCTAAAAGTCTTGGCAGAAAGCTAGTTGCTGTGTTTGTATTATGCAGGTACTTACTAATCTTGATTGTTGTGACCAGTAACGATAAAACAGATTACCAAAATTTATCATGTTTAGTCCGAATAAAATTATGTATAGTGCCTAACTGTTGTGACGTTTAAAAATGAAGGAATATAAACTTTTTAAGTAAATAACCATTAAGACATGACCAAAAAAGCCGGCGAACTGGCGAAGGAATGAGGTGATTTCTTTAGGCATTTATTGTTGGTTGAAGGCTCAAATCAAGATGAAAGTTGACGAAACTTTCCTAAAATAAGTTATTTTAGTGTTTTAACACCCTCCACGCTGCCTGTCTCAAAAATTGACATTTAAGGGGGGCTACGAATTTCACTAAAAGTTCAATGTTGGAAAAGCTAGCTAGTCTTTTGCCACATAATAGTATTAGGTTTAGTGTTAAATAGTTTAAAGTTTGAAAGAATTCCATGCAGCGTAGCGTCCTGTGGAGCCATCAGAAGTTGGTGTTGTCGGTCCAAAACTCGACATGACACGTACACAAACTTCGTCTCGCCCTGCTCGCTATGCGCAAGGTACGGTACCCAAATTTTCCAGAACTAGTTCTAACATATAGTGCTTTGAAATCGTGTAAACTAATCTCTAGACCATTGTATTATTTTCTGTGCGATACAATAAAAGTGAAAATATTGGGTGTTGTAGGTCTATACGGGTGGAGGTTAACTAACGTCTAATGAGCTGTGGTTTACCAAATGAACCCAACTTTGCTCTAACTAATACTCCAAGTATCTGTCATAACTTATGTAAATATGACGTGAATTCGTTAATCCCTGCGTTCGCAGTGCTAGATTACATTATCGACATTGTCGATGTTATTTGGTGCCATTTCGAAGATGTGAGCTAATTACTCCAAATTGCTGTGGCAGAATCGGCTGAAACTTTGCGCATTACAGGCCAGTGAGTGTACCAAGATATGCAGAAAGCTAAGTCACTAAACCTCGCTCCAGTATTTAGAAATGCTAGATTGATTTCTCGAAGTATGGATGGGTATCGCTCCAAAAAGCTCTAAGACAGTTGTAAGCGTATACTGAACGAAGGAAGCGTCATATCGAAAAACGGACTTCATATTCGGATTCAGCATGTCAAATAACCCCTATAACCACCTTTTCAAATCGGCGAAAACTTCTGAACTTAAGGGGGGGGGGGCTACGAACGGATTTGGCACAACATCGTCGGAGAAATACCCCCTTTAATTGTAGCATATCAAATTAGAAAAGTTTGGGGTGGGCATTGGTATATCACCTACACTGTTTTTGGCGAGGACGCCAGAGTACAAATTTTAGTGCGAAAAATGTGATTTTTCAAAAAGGAGTTTTTCCGCTCTGGTGGATTAACGGTTTGACCAATTCTGAAACTGCCTGCCACAAATGTTAGTTATTTCAATTGCTAAATAATAATAGTATCCCGACTTTACAGCGTTATTATTATTTTAGCTATAACGGGCTCAAAGTTTGAAGTTTGGCGAAAAGTTGCGATATGACCGTGCGCCGTTTTAATGACAATCAATAAAATTGACAGCGCTAGCCACCCCAGCTTTTTAGCAAGTATTAGGCTCTAATGAGGGCAAACTGTCTGTAAGATTCGAGGACTTTGGCTTTCTGGTTAGTGTGCTAGCAAACTTTTTGTTAAGAAATAACCCTTATTTTTAGGCCTCAAAAGCTATCTAGTCGCAGTCAAAATGGGGTCAAAAAATTTTTTGTCTCCGATTTCGCCGAAAAGGTGGTTATAGGGGTTATTTGACATGCTGAATCCGAATATGAAGTCCGTTTTTCGATATGACGCTTCCTTCGTTCAGTATACGCTTACAACTGTCTTAGAGCTTTTTGGAGCGATACCCATCCATACTTCGAGAAATCAATCTAGCATTTCTAAATACTGGAGCGAGGTTTAGTGACTTAGCTTTCTGCATATGTAGTACACTTCGCAGGACTGTAATGCGCAAAGTTTCAGCCGATTCTGCCACAGCAATTTGGAGTAATTAGCTCACATCTTCGAAATGGCACCAAATAACATCGACAATGTCGATAATGTAATCTAGCACTGCGAACGCAGGGATTAACGAATTCACGTCATATTTACATAAGTTATGACAGATACTTGGAGTATTAGTTAGAGCAAAGTTGGGTTCATTTGGTAAACCACAGCTCATTAGACGTTAGTTAACCTCCACCCGTATAGACCTACAACACCCAATATTTTCACTTTTATTGTATCGCACTTGAGAAAATAATACAATGGTCTAGAGATTAGTTTACACGATTTCAAAGCACTATATGTTAGACCTAGTTCTGGAAAATTTGGGTACCGTACCTGCTGCATAGCGAGCAGGGCGAGACGAAGTTTGTGTACGGGTCATGTCGAGTTTTGGACCGACAACACCAACTACCAATGGCTCCACAGGACGCTACGCTGCATGGAATTCTTTCAAACTTTAAACTCTATTTAACACTAAACCTAATACTATTGTGGCAAAAGACTAGCTAGCTTTTCCAACACTGAACTTTTAGTGAAATTCGTAGCCCCCCTCTAAATGTCAATTTTTTGAGACAGGCAGCGTGGAGGGTGTTAAAACACTAAAATAACTTATTTTAGAAAAAAGTTTCGTCAACTTTCATCTTGATTTGAGCCTTCAACCAACAATACAATGCCTAAAGAAATCACCTCATTCCTTCGCCAGTTCGCCGGCTTTTTTGGTCATGTCTTACTGGTTATTTACTTAAAAAGTTTATATTCCTTCATTTTTAAACATCACAACAGTTAGGCACTAAAAGTTATGATAAACATGGTAAATTTTGGTAATCTGTTTCATGGCTACTGGTCACAACAATCAAGATTAGTAAGTAAGTACCTGCATAATACAAACACAGCAACTAGCTTTCTGGCCAAGACTTCCTTAGCTTCTTTGAATCCTTCTGCAAACAGCAACGTTTCAGCAATAATTTTCATTTTGTCTGGCACTGTCATTGCGACAGGCCGGAACAGTTGTTTTAAGTTATCTGGCAGATTTTGTCGACCACCACTTTCCTTTGCCGGCTGGATTCATTGTGATGAATATTCCCTGAATTTGGGTCAAGTTGTATCTGAAAATATACAAAAGACATTATATTAATCAATGCTTAAGTTTTGAAAGTGACAGTAAGTTAGTACGTTGTACTAGGAAGCGTGCTTAGTTTAATTTTTTGAGTATGTACCTGCTTTCCCCAGAAGTTCGCAAGTCTTCCTTTTTACTTCGAAGAGAGTCCTGGATGGTTTGATCTACATTAAACTGCTGACAGTACTGCTTCATCTACACCGATTGAACTCATCAAAACATCCCCATGCGCCACACTGAACCAATCCGGTAAAGATTCGCCCCCATCGACTTGACATCGATACCCTAAAATGTTGAAATTAAAACACATGAAATAAACAAAATGAATGCAAAATAATAAGTTGCTGGATTGTTAATTAAACAGTTTGTGATATGCAACTTATGTTTTTTTTTGGCGAATTGAGTCTCATCAGTAGACCGGTGCCTCTAGACGACTGTGTAGAACCGACACGTAACCAATTCATCAATCAAATTCATCAATAAAATCCGTCAGAACAAAAAATCATTTATGGAGCTTTATCAAGCATCCCCACAATTGGATCCCCCTGACAACTGTATCAAGAATTTATCGCTAACTCTGAAATTATAAGCTTTGCTGATTTCCTGCGGTATGAAAGTAAAGAAAGTTAAATAAGGTAACGATATGGACCATAAAATATCTCATTGGCTCATTAACCATATCAATAAAGAAACTAACAAGAACTGAGGTTTGACTAACTTCGTCGCAGTTGAACACCAAGACCTGTCTTCCGAACAGGTTCCCTAATGCTTTTACTGATTCTGTTTTACCAGTCCCAGCTGGCCCATATGGATTTCCTCCAAGTCCAAGCCTCATAGCTGAAACATATTTACTATTTAGGCGCGAACAATTGCATAAAGCTAAAGAAATTTCAAGGCATAATTAATTACTAATTAGATTATTATATATATTATTGATTGATTATTATTATTATTATAGATTATTATATATAGATATATATATTATATGTATATATATTCTATTCGATTATTAGATTAGTTACTAATTAGATATATAACTGTTATCTATTCACGTCAAACTTAAAACTGCTATCTGTAAAGAAAAGAGTCGCCACCTCAAATTTGAGATTAACCGCATTTCTAAAAAATGAAAACCCCCACCCACACCAAGCACATGTATGGTTGCGACAACCATATAATCACCTTGCGTTAGGGTTAAATAACATTTATCAGTCAATGGAGTGTTGACTAGTTTCGGAGCATTTTTCAGATACTCCTAAGTGTAGTTAAACTCGGAGTCCACCATCCGCAGTAACACGCAGTCGTTAACGCCAATGTAGTATCTGAAAGTAGTAAAACATTGAAAGTCATTGAAATGGTTACAATAAAATTCCTGAGATAGGTGAATCAAATACTTCATTTTTCAAAATTTTAAGATAATTGCGGTTACCGCTACATGCTTAGGCATATTTTCTGAATTTTTAGCATATGCGTGGAAGGGATTAAGTATATTACCTTATTCTTAAAAAGCTAAACGCTTGGCAAAACTGACTACAAAAGACATATTTGGAAAGTCCTACTAAAAGGTCCTACTTGAAACCGCAAACCTCAAATTGAATGCAATAAACTAGTACAACATAGCAAACTAAACATAACATAAACTAGACAAAATTAATGTGGTATTTTAGACAATTTTAGGTAGCCTAAATCAAAATATGAGATACAAACCTTAACTGTTTCTGCCAGTGCCATGACCCTGTAGAATGGACGTTATGATTTATTAGCTCATGGAGAACCTCTATGTGATGAATAAGGTCTAAGATCAGTGCTTTCAGCTTTAGCTCAGGGCTCGGTTGGTTGGACGAGTTCCGGTATTGCTCCAACTGCGCCTGCCAGGTCTAAAGGGCTTCAATAGATTTTGTCTGGATCGCTTTCTCCGACGAGAAGTAAATCTGCACATTCGGATAGGCACCATGTCCATATTCCCAATGGCTACTTCTACGTCGAAAGACTGGCTAAATTGCAGAAATTGGCAGCAAAACATGTCGAGTGAGCTTGAATCATGTTATTTCCATGACTAAGAATGTTAGTTTTCACAAAACGCTTTAAATTGAATGATTACTATATTCAATTCCAATCCCTGTATTTCATCGACACAACCATAACGAAGAGATATTTTGAGATCAAGACAGAACCTCAGAATCGGTCGCTCGGATGCATTTGAACCGGCGACCCCGGCGTAAAGTGCTTTTCATTTCTTCGGTCAATTTTGTCAGCCAAATCTACGACAGAATGATAAATAACTTCAGATTTGAAGTGTAATGAAATTAAACACAAATGAATTACGAAACTAATAGCCGAAATCAGTAAGATTGAGAAGTATTCATTGGATAATTAAAACCTACAGTTGTAGTAAAAGCTCATATGACTGATTATAAATCAGATGGTGAAAGCTGACATCCTATACTCGACATGTCGACATCCGTACAAAACTCAATAATTCAAAGTTTTATCCTCTATCTGCTGGTGGGCATACATATCAAGACAATGGCAACCGGTCTGGCCAGCTGGACAACTTCGCCTTCCCAGACGATATCATATTTCCATGATGTTTCTGGCACCACTGTCAAAATTTTCACTACATTTAATCGCCAGCAAATATTTTCTTCAAGTGACTCTGAATTACAGATGGATTCGTTGATTGCCCAAGAATTTTCTAGCAAATCATCATCCCCAGAAAATAAAACCTTGGAAATGCAGATCGCTTGTCCTAAAACAAATTATCGCCATGTTATTTTATTGATGAAAAAACTATAAATTAGTTAGTTTTCATCAAAGAAGTTTTTGAAGCGCAGCTTGACTTGAACTACTTTAATCGAATCGGCGAAAAACAGTGACGAGGCTAGTCTGAAGCCTTAAGGCGGGCACAATTTTCGTGTATTAGAGCAGACTGTCAGTTACAGTTCTCGCAAGTATTTTCATGTTCAACACTGAAACAAATCAAAAAGATGCTTACCTCCAAAGCTCATTCAATGCTTTCTGGCACCTCTGCAATTGATCTAACAAGGTACTCGAACTTCCTTTAATTCCAGCTCGAGTAGCCAAAATAACTCTGGTGTCTCTGCAAACGTCTGCCATGATTGCTCTGAAATATTAGATTGGAATGTGACAGTAAAAGTGACACTCTTAAGCGTCACTATGTGTTCGGTTCGATACGGTCTGTGCCATCGTGGACTAGTGTATTATTGTTTCAAAAATTGTTTATCATGCACTTTGTCAGTTTGAGTAAGTTACGTGAGCAGAAACTGGGACGCCCCTTGTGATCTGATGCACCATTAAAAATTCTGTGGAGTATTGCACCGAATTTTTCAGCTTCGACGAATTAGGTGAGTTGACTTTGGATTAAGTTGTAGCTGTAAAATAAGTTATACAAAAACAGCATTGCCATGAAGGAATCAATAGAATTTAATAAAATTTAGTACAAATCTTAATACCAAAATATCAAATTTAAATAATTTAACACAATTCAACCCCATCATACATATTCTGCGCTTACCGAAATTCCTGATCGACCTTCTGAAAACAGCTTTGCTCCTTGAATGAGCCACTACCAAATATAGGTTCGAGATATACCCATTTTCTTTGTATTTGGTTGAGAGAATGAAGATATTCGTCTGAGTCAGCAAGTCGAGTCTCCCATATGTTTGTTTTGTCTTGGAGAACATTGCATAATAAGGAGAATCTTTGAGTAACCCTTCTTAACCTTGATTATCTCCAACCTAAATAAATCAATACCAGAGTACATAATTAATTACACTATTATTAAGAAGATATGGAATACTAAGAAGAAGAAGAAGAAGAAGAAGAAGAAGAAGAAGAAGAAGAAAAAGAAGAATAAGAAGATCCTGTAGAATATAAAATAAAATCATGGTCTCTTGCTCATACGCTAGCAATTTTGCAGGACTGAACAGGCGATTTCAGTGTTACGTATTTGGTATTTCTTAATGGC